>JAODAL010010937.1:0-102438 GCA_025379985.1 Phyllomedusa bahiana | reverse complement strand
GGGAACGGGACTGCGGCATGGACAACTGGGACACTAGACAAACAGGGTTACCACAGTATTTGATGCACCAAGCAATACCCTCTGATGTACTCTTAGCTGATCAGGGATTCATATTAGGTTACATCTACACGACACTGGTTTATAGTCAGATTTTTAAGTGGATTCAGTATTTAGAATCCACCAAAATCTGACTGTAAATTGTGCCCATAGAGCTCAATAGAAAATCTGAGCTGTAGTCTACACAGCTCGGATTTTCTGAGGTTGGATTTCAAATCCAAAATCTGATCAAAAAACTTAGAATATGTTCTATAATCTTTCGGAAAACAGCGGATTATAATACTGTTCAATGTGGACCAGCCGAAAAGCAACCGCAAAATCCACACAGAAAATGAGGTAAAAAACTAAAAGCAATTGTAAAATACTGGTCGGATTCTATTATCTACAGAATCTGATGGTATTTTAATTTTGCAGTGTAGATGTAGCCTTACAGCAACAAAATGATCCAAAACATACTTCTAAGTTTTGACTGCCTGCACAGTCTCCAGAGTTAAACCCTTATCAGCTTGTTTGGGATGAATTGGATACAAAGGTGAAAGCAAAGCAGCAAAGCAACCTGCAAAAGGAACATATTTGTGAGAACTTTTTAAACAATGTTAAAGGGTTTGTCTGACTACAAAGATTAGCTTCAAACATGTAGGGACCGGTAATTAGAAGAGATTTTCCAAATATATTGCTTTGTTCATTTTGCTTTGTTGAGGAGATAAGATTTTATCAGCTCGGAGTGCACACAGGTTTCTCTACCGTAAGTTACCGTCTTGTTCTCCCCTTCTCTCTCTGCTCTGTCTTATCTGATAGCAGGGCTACCTTAGCGTCAGAACAAAGTGTGTTATCTTACATAAGTAATTCATCTCCTTTCTTTGCTTACTTTGAGCTCTGTACTTCTAGACAACATCTCCTGCTCTCACGTCAGTGCTTTTAGAAGAGCTGTGAATGCCGAGCTGATATGCTAAACACTGCCATAGAAGAAGCCACATAGCCGCATAAAAATATATTAAATGGATCCTACCCGGTCTTTTGTCTTGTATTACAGCTTCCTTAAAAGACTTAGAAACAGCGATAATCTTTCCCTAATTATGCCTTACTTCTTGGAGCTGTTTTAACCCTAAAGTTTTAGATATACGGAGCCGTCGCCCTGATAAGGGCATCACCATCAGGAACCTGACCCTAAACAAACTCACCCGTAAATTCCCTATCAAGCATAATGACATCATCCCAACATGATTCCACACCTACCCATGTTTCATCAGACCGGGTAGGACCCTTTTCATACATTTTTCTGCATATTGTTGCTCCATCATAGGTGCGATTTGTCATTAGGACACTTTCTTGCGTGCATCATGAGATTATTGTTATTTCTGCATAGCTCTGAGCATACTTCTATATGATATTTTATTTTTTAAGCATATATAATAAAAGTTATTTTTTCGTTGTTATTGCCTTTCAATTGTCTCGACTTTTTATATTCTATTTTTTATTTTAATTTTTTCCTATGATTTATTGAATATAGGATTTTATATTTATTTTTAATGTAGGAATGCAGCTGTTCAATGAATGCCTCAATGGTGTAAATCTATTATTTCAGGTAGAGGTGGCTGCTGAAGAGTCAAAAATCTAAATTTAATTTTTTAAACAAAGTTAATATATTTTTTATTCATCTTAATTTCTCATTTCTTCTTTGCGTTTACATATGAAACATTAGACTGTGTAGATATCAATAAAAACTGAAAACATTGACTGGTAGAGTGTATTTGATGCATAATGCAAAAAGCTATATTTTTGCATTGTAACCTTCAAAGCAGCTCAAGAACCTTACCATTTTAATTTTCTAGCACTTGCAAGGTTGCTGCAGTTTTAAAGCACCTCTCAGTCAAGCAGGGTTATCTTTGTTAGGTTTTTATATGCTTATACATGCATACTTTGGACTTTACATTATCCTTGGAGAATTATTGTTAACCTCTATCCGCTGTATTTAAAGACTCGTGTCGTCATGAAGGGTTTTCCGTGATCTTTATACAGGTTTTATGCATGTTAGACAGAATAATTAACCAGTTCCATATGGCTGATGCTATTTTGTATCTCAATTTTTGTAGTATCATATTTTAAGAATTATAGGTAAAAGTTACATTTTAGGTTTTTTCAGTGATTTTGTTTTGTGTACAAAAAACAGTGTACAAAGGGTGAATCTATAAATTTTGCATGCAGCATTTTTGAAATTGCGCCGACACCCCATTTCTAAATAGTTTAGGGAGTGTTAATTTGATAGTATGAATAAAAAGTTTAGTCGTCACTTTTATAATCTATAGAACCGGCCATATGCGGCAAAAAATGGTGAAGGCTAATTCATAGATGTCGCCCCTACTCTTCACAAGGAATTAAGGCTTTGCAAGGCTTCCAGCAACCATGCTAACCAATTGGCACCCTGTGATCTCACCACGGGGGTGCCGATCAGGGTGAGAAATGATGCGCGTCACTGCTTCTCATTCATTTAGCTGCTGTGGTTGAGATCGCCAAGGCATCTAAGGGGTTAAATAGTTCCCTGCTGTTACTGGCTGGTGTCAGCTGCAATTGGCTGTCAGCCTTCTATGTAGGGGGATAACTGAGAAATATAGAACCTTAATAGCACCATGACGTTGGGATAATAGTGTTGGCAAGACATTTAAACCCTTTTTTTTTGTCCTTCTTCGTTTTCTACTTATTTCTTACCTCCATTACTTTTGTAGGAAAGCATTTTTTGGCTGGAGAATTTCCAAGTCTCCCTTTGGCTTAAAGTGGTTGTGTTATAGATAACATTTATCTCCTACCCACAACATAGCTGAGCACTATACTCTGTCTTCTTTGTAGTGGACATGAGAAAACTGTTGTTTATGGTAGCCCTAAAAGCTACAAGACTTTCGGATGCTCTTTTTTAAAAATTTTGGTGAAATTTGTAAATAAACCCATCATTCTTTAGAACATTTTGCTTAAGGTTCTTCAAAGTTTTAATCTTTTTATGGATACACTAGATGAGAAATTCTTATCAACTTGTACAATGGCATATTTCCAATATATTAATGATCTCCTACAAGTCTAGACTGACTCTGAAGATGAGCTACTGAGCTTCCATAAAAAATTCAACAAGAACCATCCAACCATCTGACTCACTCTTAACTTCTTATTTCAGATACACTTCCTGAACACAGTCGTACACGTTAAAATAAAAATCAATCTATCTCAAACCTACAGGTCACCCAGCATATCTGGGTGAAAACTTTCACCCCGACACATAAAAAAAAAAACCCTTATACCCAATCTCGGATACGTTTTGATTTTTTCAGAAAGTACAGTTGAACAGAGCCACAAGGATTACAAGGAGCAGTCCCCTGGATTACAAATAGGACAACAGCAGTGTGCATCTGGTGGTCACTTACATCCCCCACAGCAGAAGGGATTACTATACAAAATCCATATTATAAAACGTAACCTTTATTAAATGCATAAAAATACTGTATGTATGATCTCCAGCCCATATTCCAGTAAAGATAATAGACTGAAGGAAATATTCCCAAATTTATCTTTTCTCTCTTAATAACAGCCTCCAACCTTAAGAAATCTTGCTAGCAGTACCCTCTTATCACAGTCACAGACTGGCAATTTAGCATGGAGGAACAAAAGAAAAAATAGAAACTGTACCCATATCATACCAACAAACAATGTCCACATACAGTACCTAGTATGCAATGGGACTTTTAAATCACAAAAATTTCTCATGTAAAAGTACATTGTACAACGTATCCTAAGGCTAGGTCTATACAGCACAGGATTTTGGTTGTTTTTTCAGTGGATTCAGTATTTTAAATCCACTGAAAACCCAACTGTACCTAGCGTTGGGTGGCACTCAATAGAAAGCAAAGCCTTTTGTCTCCATGGATTTCCTCTAGTTATTACACTCCTTAACCCTTCTTCACTCTTTGCTCTCTTGAGGATAAACTCCCATGCTACGAGGCCTGTGTATTGTCTAAGTTTTCTGTCTGTTGATGTCGCTTATCGGAGTTGTTATTCCTTTTTGTCCTTTCTCACCTAACTTTGAACAATGTTAGTATGGACAATGTTGCACTTGGTTAGTAACCTATTGTTTTCCCCTTCTCTGTTTTCCTTTGCAATTGTTCCATTGTTATGATTGAGCATGATAATTGTTTATCTGTATCGTGCCTTCTTAGCCTATGTTCACACGGCTTAACTGCGGGGCGTAATTCTGCCCCGCAATTACGCCGTGTGGCCGGGGCGGGAGCGGGGGAGCGAGCGGGGGCCGGCCCTTCGCCGGCCCATAGACAGTCATTGCTAGCGGCGCGTATACGCCGCTAGAAAGTGACCTGTCATTTATCTCCCCCCCTCGGCGTATTCGCCGAGCAGGGAGAGGAGACGTAATGCATAGTTCTCTATGAGAACTGTGCATTACCGTAGTTACTGGGACGGATTCAGCCCGTAATTGGCGCACTCCGGCGCGTAATTACGGACTGAATTATGTCCCAGAATAAGCCGTGTGAACATGGCCTTACATTAATAAACATGTTTAAAAAAAAAAAGAAAAGAAAATCCGTGTTGTAGTCTACACGGCATATATTTTTTACTGAGGTTTTCCTAATCCGAAAACCGACCGGCGAAATACAGAACATGTTCTATATTCCGCGGAACGAATGTACTGTGCTGCCGGGAATCTGAAATCCAACTGCTGTTTACTTGCGCAAAAACTGAGCAAAAAAAATGGCTATGCAGGGCGGTCCAGCAAAGTGAAAATGTTGTTTGATTTTGTATGGCTTTTTCACTTAGCTATGTGGGTCAATCCTAAGGGAATCTACTGTTGGAAAACTAAGTTAAAACTGCAATCCAGGAAGAAATTTTATGGACATACAATAAGAAAGACCCTTGACATCCCACCCAAACAGATTTAAAAGTCTTACTATTGAGTAGTCATTTCAAAAATGACAGGAAGAGACAAATCTAGGAATACAAACTATTAAGAACATTCCAGTCATTGGCAAAAGGACTTCATCTAACACCTGGATTTATGGCCTACTACAAAGACACACTTTACACACCACAGCAGACTCCAAATCTCTACACTCCTAAGTCATTCTGTCTATTGCCCTTACATCTGTAACAATACCTCAGTTTTATTACTTGTCTTGCTTATCTTAAATGGATTTTCTCACTACAAAGATTAGCTTTCAACATGTACGGAGCAGTAATTCAAGACTTTTTTTCAAATACATTAGTGTTTTGATTTTACCTTGGTCACGAGATTAGAGAATTTTATCTTCTCTGAGTGCACACAAGTTTATCTGGTGACATCTATAGTCTTCCTCCCTGATTAGACAGAGAGCAGGGAGTGATGTCATCATGGGCAGAACTCACTCCAGAGAAGACTCTGGAATATTTTTCACAAGATTAGCTTTAATTTACTGATAAGCAATTGTTTTCACTACTCACTATCAATCATTTAAAAAGTATTTTGCGTTGAGAGCTTTTCTCATCAATATCCATACAAGTGTCAGCTTTCTTTATCTCTATAAAACTCTTTTTTAGGACACTAATGGAATTAAATGTATGTAACAACTTCAAGAGTACAAGGGATCACCTAGGAAACTAAACATGCTGCAATGGTTACGTTGAGCAGGGGATGTCCAAAAAGCACACAGAAAGTCCATGTTCTAGCACACCAGAAATACTGTTATGTTTATTCCAACTTTAGATTCTGTGTACAGTAACATAATTTGACCACATCTCTGACAGACTACAGTAACAAGCTAGCCTGGAATGAAGGTCAATAGAGTAAGAACTCTTTAGTTAAGAAAAACAGACTGAAACTATAATAGGATGAGACCTCAAAAATAGTAAAAACTTTAATATGTAGGACATAAGTTTTTCTTTTGATTTTAGTGGGGATTTTTCAAGATTATAGTGATCATTAAAATATCTAGATATCAAGCTAAGGTTTTATAAATTTTGAATTATGTTTGCTTTATGGAATTATATATTGTAGGCAGGGGCGTAACTAGAGAAGCCTGAGCCCCATAGCAAACTTTTGGATGGGGCCCTCTCTCTCCCCATAAACATGTACCAGGACTGCTTAAAAAGTCATGCAGTTACTAGGTAATACAAGAAGCGATTACCTCACCATAGAAATCACCATCATATTGCTACCCACATATCCAGCCCAATATACCAATAGCGCTAGGGCGGATTTACCCCCAGACACGACCAAAATTAACCAAATAGTGACTGAAATAAAAACCCCCTTCTTTACTGCAAAAAAATCAGTATACAAAGACCACTATTATGCTTATTGACTTATGGGGTTTTTACCAGTGTAAAAGCTCCCCTACAGACTATTTTCCCCCCTACAGTGTTAAAATAGTGGTAGGTCCCAGTGTAACAGGCTTACAGACATATAAGTTATTACAGTGTGTTTATCTTGTGACTCACAGATCGTATGGTGACTCTCACTTTCCTGCGATTTGGACACAAATATCTTGAATCCTCGTTTTCCATCATTCCTAAACTGCCCCCCATCTCTGTACAGTAGTGGGCTAAGTAGGCTGTTGTAAGGCCCCAGGTAGGTAAGCAGAAGGTGGGCCACGGTAGTGGGTAGGTAAGGCAGCCCCACATAGGTTGGTAGGCTATGGTGGGGCCATTAGGTTAGGGGGAAGCCCCGTCGGCTATAGGGGGGGTGCCCACAATGTAGGGAGAAAAGCGAAAAATTTTCTTTGTTGCCCTAGCAACCCCAATCAAGCTCATAGCCAAACAATCAAAACTCATAAAATCCAAAACGGCTCTTGGAGAGCAGGAGAAAACAGTGCACCGGACTGTTACTGCCCTTTGCTATGGCACGGGCCCAGTGGCGTGCTTGTCTGTTACCCTTTTAGTTCCGCCCCCGAAAGTGGTAAAGTGAGCTAGTACGTTTGCTACCCTTTTTTGCAGTAATTAAAAAAATGTAAGGGCTGGTGGATTTTTCTAATTATGACCCCCAGGGGGGGAAGGGCATTTTGATGCCCTAGGCAAGCAGGACTAACAGTGTCCCCCTTTCATCTCTCCCCGGAAAATTAAAATGCTTGGCCCTCACTTGACTCATGCTCCATGTGCTCTCCCCAGCTAGATAGCAGTGTAAAATGCTCAGCGCATGTTTTAAAAAGTTTGAGGACAAAAGGTATTCATTGATTTTGTGCAGACCAGAGGTGCAAATGTATAAGCCAAGGGCGGGTTGGTATTTATTTTTTGGGGGGGGGAACAAGGCATTTTGTAGAGTTAATGGCACCCTCCTTCATGGAAATTGAAATTCCTGTTCCTGATGCACGCTGCCTGGGCCCTTCCATGTTAGGTAAAATAGGAAAAAACCACAATTGCACCAACACAGCTGTGCCATTATATAAAATAATATATTATAAATACAAAATTACATACAAATAGCTGTAATGACAATTTTCTATGGATGATTCCTCTAAATAATGATTAAACAGTTAACACATAATACAACACGCTATACAAGCAGCAAATATTATCACCAACTGTCACTGCACAAACCCGTATAACAATACACTATTATCAATGATACCGCTGTACAAAGACCAAATAATACCGTCATATCATGACCACATATCTCTACCACTTTGTGACTAAATACTGCCATACTGTTTCTGAATATAAACCATTTTACTGCTATCATAAGTTTTCCCCTTGTAACACATAGGGAGAAAGGACATCTGCATTACCACTACAGGATATATAGTGCCCACTGAAATCAACAAGCTATCTGTGTAATGCAAAGGTTTTCCAAGTCCTCCAAAGAGAAAGAGATGCCCTTTTTTTTACCCGTTCTCTACTCTAATTGTTGGAAGTCCATGTATTACCCTGACCTGCGAATTGATGTAACTATACTTGAATTTTAGCAGTGCATGCTCAGAAATACATCCTTGGCTTGCACAGAAATTGCAGACTGTAACAGTCAATAGGGCATGAAGCATACAGGTGGTTAAATAGAGGGAGGTGGTTTCCTCTGTTACCCACTGGAACCCCCACAACACAGTTGCAGGGCACTGATAGATTGCCATGGCATCTAGAGGCCTAACAATGGCCCCCAGGCCTACCATGCTTATGTTTCTATTGAGCAGTGGTAAAGTCTAAAGGCACAGCCTGGTAGACTGCTTGCATGTTTATAACTAACAGGCAATAAGGCATTCAGCATAGTTAGTTACCATGTTATTAAATCGTATTGTAGACAACATAAAAAAAAAACACATTGGAATAGTTTTCAGCATCCTCCCCCCACCAAATAGTAAAAGTTGACTAACAACTGATAAATACCCTAAACAATTCTATTAAAAAATGTTACCTGTCCAACCAGAAAACAAGACCAGATGCAGCTACATTGATGGAAAAATTTGCCATAAGATGTAGTATTATTAAATAGTATGGATAAGTGTGCATAAGTAAAAACATATTTTAAAAAATCCATATTTAGTATTGCTTTTTAAAGCAATACATAGCATAAAGGTAAAATTTAATTTATGTTACATGGTGAATGGTGCAAAATTTCAAATGCAAAAAACAGTGGATCAGTTTTAGTTTTTTCCATTCCCTCTCCCTCATATAAAGATTTTAAAAAGTTAATCTGTGTTATATGTACTAATGTACTGCACAATGATTAAGACTGCCTAAGTCGAAACACGTCGTCCTGTTTCCCCTATGGGTATCATACCTGCAACCTCTATACTCTGCATAAAGATGTTTTAATTGCATGAAAATAAACATAAAGTGATTTTAAAGAAAGCTGCAATCATCTGTTTTTTACGGCGACAGCCTGCAAGCTGGTGCATCCATACTACAATTTGCTGCTTCTACTCTCCCAGGAAGGAGCTGACTGGGAGTCTCCGTGCTGTGCTTCAATCAAGGTATTTGCCTAAACTCTTTTCATAGTGAGCTGACTAATAGATTTGTTTATAATGTACTAATGTACAGTATTATATGATGCCAAACAGAAATTAGAACTCACGCCACAAGAAAACAATGCCTCGAAAATCTAATGGAAAACAAAAAATTGAGTTTGGCAATACAAAAATTAAAATGGTCCTTAAGGGGTTAACTCCAAAAATGGGTTATCTAGGCAATCCATTTAAGCCCTTACTGACCTTTGGCAAATATGTATGTTATGGCAGGAATTATAGAATGAACTGAGGAACACACTGAGTAAACATATACAGTGCAGGAAGAAAAGATACAGTAAGTTAACCTCTTTGTTAGCTACTTCTCCCAGGGTTAATTGGCAAAAGGCAGTTCAAGTAAGATAGGATTGGAAATATGGATTTCACATGTGCTTTGCCCACTAAATAAAAGCCCAAGCCCACAAAGTCAGGACACTTACGAATCTGTTCTTCTCAAGAAGGATTGATTAATGTGAACTGTTTACTGATGCAAACAGTTTTTATAAGACCTCAGAGAACATCTATTTGAGACATATGAAGTAGGGAAAGGATACCAAAACATTGCTAAAAACCCGGGTGACATTCAAATCTTGGTTATACAGATTGTCAGCAAATGGAGAAAATTCATTACTGTTGCTATGCTCCTTTGGTGTGGGCATCCTGATTATGCAACAAGCACGTAAGGCAATTCTAAAATGGACAAAGATTGGATAGGGCTAGAGGCATGGATTAATAGAAAAAATTGTAGCTGTTTGCACTACAGGGGTTGTCCCTTTTTCCATTCTTAGAACATTGAAAGTTATGGAAGTCACCTGTGAGTTACTGAATGTAATACTGAAGTATTCTCTTTCTGACCAGTGATGTATTTACTTGTAAAATCTGCAGACTTCCTCTTTAAAACTGGTAGCTGACTGCTATATGGTCACTACATAGTTGGTTATATTGATCCTTGTATACAACATTAGAGGTTGCAAGTTTCTATTGGGGCTATTCTGCCTGTAGCAATCCAAAAGACTCCCTCCAACGTATTAATAGGAATAACAAGATCAATACAGAAAAAACAAAAATGAAAATATTCCTTTTAAAATTTAACCGTTAATCAATACATTTAAACAATAGAAAGTCTCTCAATATAAGAATATGGGACAATTAGCAACAAAACAAGCCACTATAAATGTACTACCTGGTCTCTGTAGATGCCCTAAACTATTGGGAACACCTTACGGAGACCCCGTCCCGAAAAGGACGACCCCAAAACAGGATAATCCCACTCAAATGCTAGACTCCTAATCTACACTCATCCTATTCCTAAGTGCAGGTATATGATAATTTAGGAGAAATGATAACTCCTTTAAACAGAATAGTCAGCGATAAATATAGAGGTTACAGTTAATATCCCCAGATGCGTTTCGTCCCACTCACAGGGACTTCTCAATGGGGTACTCAATATATTAATTTAACACATGTAACAAATCACTCTTAGACACATATATATAGACCTGTAAGCATATACATTCAGTAATAGCAGACCGGTATTTAAACCAATACTTGCGTGACAGGTCCAGTAAAAGATGAGGCTGGTCTGCCTCATCTAGGGTGGAATTCCAATGGGGCTGGTTTGCCTCCACAGGTATAGAGAGACCCTCGTATTGGTGTCTCAGCAGTCCCACACAGTGAATGAACTCTGGAGAGGTTTTATACATTCAAGACTCCTCCCCCAGTCACAGAAACATTGCCTCCCAATACCCACATGATACCCTGGAACTTGTATAGAATCGTACCGTAACCATAGAATGTATTTACCGAGACACGGGGTCCCGTGAATCCCAATGCACATGTCCTGGCGTGCATAACAACGCACATTTCCGTCTGGCTTAGTGTGGCCTATCCGGGAATTGTTAAGATGGCGCCAACGGCTTCAGAGTGCCTACAACGCGCATGCGCGAGCTTCCTAGGCAGAATATAACATAGCTGCGATAAATCATAGGTCCGGGACTATAAATCATGGCGCAGTCAACACCTAGCGTCCCAGAACCGACGCGCACCGCCACTCTGCTGGAAAATCAAGCGCAACTGTGGCTATTCTGCCTGTAGAAATAAATTTTGTGTCCATCATATTATACTGTATACAGCACATTTTCTAGTCTTTATAGGGTCTATGGAAATACATACATACACAATCCAGTCACTTAAAAAGTTGGTACATAGAGCTAAGCTCTACGTAATGCACAATTGTGCACAAAAAAATGCATTTCTACAAAAATAATTTAAGGGAATGTCATGTACTGATTTTCTTAACAGCTGGTCTTGCATGGAAAAAACACAAATTGTCATGTCCACCATTTTACATTGAGCTCAGTACATGTGTTAATGAAATGTAAAATTAAGGAAACTGAAAGAATTTTTAAACAGATTGACTTCTATGGAAAAAGGTTTTTGTAAGCTGGATCAAATGAAAAGGAAGGTGGGCCCCACCGGACTGTTTAGCTATAGGCAAAAAAATTCACAGATTCCACTTAAACCCAGCAGCAGCTGGGAAAAAGCCCCCTCCCCCCGCCAAAAAAAAAAAACACAAATTCACAGAAAAACTTTCTATAATGGCCCTACTAAAATATAACTTTAAATAAATCCTTTAAAATCTGCATTATTAAACCTATAAACTCCTACATATATAACACACTAAATAGAGAAATAATACCAATCCATTACATTTTCTTTAAGTTATTCAGAGCCAGGTCTTTGACAATAGATATATATATAACACAAGAGGAAGCAATTTACTCACGGTTAGTTGATCCAGATACAATAGTCCAATATTTGTAATCAGGGAGATAAATACATAAATAAAATATTATCCCTAGGATATCCCTCTACTGATACCTAATTCTATGATGACGGCCCCATATCAGGTAGCTGACCCTCTGACCCTATACTTATCCCTGACTCTATAATAAGGAATACATAAAGTGCAGTACTAAAGCACTCGCTTTCTCTTAATAATTAAAGAAAGCTACCACATCCCGACGCGTTTCCCCCCCTTATAGATCCAAGGAGTTTCTCAGGGGATCAAAAATGTGGCCAAAATGTGCTATTGACCCACAATGGGGTCCTTCCCAAATAAAGATGGATTAGTGAAGCTTTTTCAGTGAATTTAGCTACTCCATGAGCTGTAGTGTTTAATAAATATCGCGTATCAGTCACAATAATGACATGCATAGTAGATACACACTGTTTCATTCACATTATTACAGATTAGATTTTAAATTATTATTTTAACAGCATTTAATTAATTAATTATTTACATTACATTCAGTAATTTATCCTATACAGCAGATATAAATTGAGAATCTTCAGATTTGCAAATGGAACCCTTGCTCTGTCCCAGGAAGTCTGTTTTATGAGATATCTGTGTATTTTAGATTTTCTTCTTTCTTGTTGCCATTGTGACTTTCATCTACATTTTTTCCCCCATCTATCTCATATGTTCTTGATGCAACCATCTGGTCTAGCTTGGAAATATTCATTTGAAATCTTCTACCTGTCTTCTGTGGGTGTTTTCATTTGCCTTTCAAGGTGCTTCACACAGAAAACACTGATGCCATTGAGCAGTGGCATAGCAGAAGGAATGCTAATGTTCCATGCATTCAATCCCTCAGCAGAGAGCTGTCATATCCTAGGGGAGGATTTGCATCACATAGCTGCTCTGCTACCAACTCCTCTGTAAATGATTGTGTCACTTTTGGGGATCTGGCCAAAGACAGGGCAAGGCAGGTGGATGCAATCTGGATTTAATCTTCAGTTCACCTGCTAATAAAAGAGACCGAGAGCTCCGCATAGTGTGCCTGTATTGCAGAAGTGCCAAAAGCAAAGAATTGAGGAACTTTTCAAGATCAAGCATTTAATACAATACACACGGATATTTAAGAAGTAGATAATGTTGGCAGGTATAAGGGAAGCATTTATCATACTTGTTCCATATTACGCCCACCTCTTTTGCAGTACAGTACATTATTTCAATAATAAGAATAAGCATTAGTCCTGTTACGTGGATTTATTCTAGAACTTTACAGAAATTTACAGGTTTCTCAGATCTGCTTTCTATATAAAGTTTATATGACTGCAAACAATATATTCATCTTTTTACTTATCAAAATCTATATAGAATACTACTAGATACCCACTGCCAGGACAGAGGCTGTAATAGGAAATGCATCCACTTTAGGGCAGAGTTCTTGTCCCAGGACAACTACTCCAATCTATATAAATATAACTATTTATTCACCACACTGCTGAGTGCAGGGTACAGTGGAGTGAGTTTAAATAAGATGGCTTCTTTCTCCCCCCACCCATTTGGTGTTCTTAACATCACATTTTATATTCTAGAAAATAAAAATTAATCAGCACATCCAAAACAATTTAACTCTTTAAGGACCTTGCGGTTTTTTGTTTGATGCTTACGTTTTCCGCTCCCCACTTTCCCAGAATCATGACTTTTTTATTTTTCCACCTGTCTAGACATATGAGGGTTTTTATTTTGAGAGGCAAGATGTACTTTCTAATGGTGTTATTCACTGTACTATAGATTATACAGGAAAACCACAAAAATGTGGGACAAAATGTGAAAAAGAAATGTACTTGCGCTATGTTATGTTTGCAGGTTTTTGTTTTTATATAGGGCGTTCACCCTCCAGTACAAATGATGTGTTCCCTATATTCTGCAGGTTTATACAAACGTAGGGTTGTTTTTATGTTCTGGTACCATAAAAAATTAAAAACATTTTAGATTTTTGAAATTTGCACTGTGGCGCCATTTTCTGTGGTCAGTAACTATTTTGTACTAAGGCTATGTTCACACGGCTTAATTGCGGGACGTAATTACGCCCCGCAATTACGCCGTGTGGACGGGGGCGGGCGGGAGCGGGGGAGTAAGCAGGGGGCCGGCACTTCGCCGGCCCATTGACTATCACTGCTAGCGGCGCGTATACGCCGCTAGAAAGTGACAGGTGAATTATCTCCCCGCCCGTTCTCTATGAGAACTGTGAATTACCGTAATGAATGGGCCGTTTTCGGCCCGTAATTGGCGCACTTCGGCGCGTAATTACGGACCGAAATACGGCCCATTTTAAGCCCATTTTAAGCCGTGTGAACATGGCCTAATACCTACGGGCTTCAGTGAGGAGCATTTTTTGCTTGCTGAAGTGTTCTTTTTATTGGTACCAGTTTGTGATACATGTGACTTTTTGATCAATTTTATTCCAATTCTTAGAGAACATAAAATGACCAAAAAATGCAATATGTGCAACTCTATTATTATTATTTTACTTTTTATTTATAAAATGGCAAAAGGGGGATGATTTGAACTTTTAATTTTTTAAAATTTTTTTTAAACATTAAAACATTTCTTTTTACTATAACTTTGAGTCCCCTATGGTTCTTCACTATTAGGTGGTGCGATCGTTGTAAATATAATGCATTAGTGTGTACCAATATGGCGATTTCAATACTTCCTGTTTGTGGCAGGAAGCAGAAAATTGAAAAGATGGCAGCTATGGAAACCTTCATAAGGCTTTCAGCTCCATGTTAACCAATTGGAACCCTGCGTTGTCGCCGGGAGTGAGAAACGGTGTGCAGTACCATATCTCATTCATATAGATACCAAGGCCATGTTTGCCGCAGCGTCTAAATGGTTAAACAGCATGGGATGGCGCCGGCACCATCCCACGCTGTAACCATCCCGCTCCAATGCCCCTTAGCAACCCTGGGATGTACTCATACATCCAGGGCCGTTAAGGGGTTAAAAAATGAAGTGTAGGTACATGCTGGTGTGGTAGCAAAGCATTGTAAACACAACAAAATATCAGTAGCATTCTACAAACGCTAAGAGACAATCAAAGTGAGCATAGGTACTATTTAAAAATGCATTTCTGCTACTTTTTGAATATATAAAAATTTGAGGTTCTTTTTTAGCAAAATTGCGGGAATCCATCAACCAACGACAAGGTTACCTCAGTTCAGATGGGAACCTAATCTGACCTCGTTTGGTGTCTGTTCAGGGAGAAAAGGTCCCATCTACATTCTGCTCTGATTAAAAACAGTCTGTGTGGATGTGTGATAGTAGAAGTGCATTTTGAAATAGTTCCTATGTTCCCTTTGATTGTCTCTTAGTGTTTGTAGAATGTTACTGATATTTTGTTGTTTTTGCATTACTTTGCTGCCACGCCAGCATACACCTACATTAATATCTTTAAATTTGTTTTGGATGTGCTGATCAATTTTTATTTTTTGGAATGTTTGCATGGGAGAGTGACTAGCCTTCATTTTGGTCATGCACTCCGCTCATCCACACAGACTGTTTTTAATCAGAGCATAATGTAGCTGGGACATTCTCGCCCAGAAAATCTGAAATTCTAAACAGACACCAAGCAAGGTAAAATGTTAGAGTAGGTTTCCATCTGTACGGAGGTCATCTTGTCACTGGTAGATGGGCTCCCGCAATTTTAAACAAAAATGTGTGCTAAGAACCTTAAATTTTAATTTATTTAAGTAGCAGCAGAAATGCATTTTGAAATAGTTTCTATGTTCACTTTGATTGTCTTATAGCTTTTGAAGATATTGCTGCTGACATTTTGTTGTGATTGTACATTTTTGTACAATGCTTCATTGTGGGCAGGAGCTGCTCTCTTCTACACTGGTGAGTGGGTGGCACAGAATCATTCCCTCTCAATCCCCCCATCCCCGCTGGAGACTGCAGGCCACAGTGCCTACTACAGTATAAATGATTAGGTGTCAAGTCCTTTGTATATACATATATATAGCCTGTCCAAGGATGATTTAATTTCTGAATGCACAGAAGTCAGGAGCACCACCCCTCAGCTTGGTACTGCCCACATCATGGTTTACATCCCTGTACAGTGCTTTGATGTGGGCACTGAATAGAATGGGAGTAGCTGGCTACAGGTGGTGAAGCAGGAGCAGCTGAGCCAAACATGCAGGTTAGTGTAGCAGGAGCTGCTACAGGGCAGAGTGGAGTTTGGATGAGATGGTTTCATTCTGGCATTTCATTCTCCTACTTGGACCTGCCAACAACAATCTGGTACGGTGCTTCAATGGTGGCGCTGATTGTGAGTGAAGCAGGAACCACTCTCAGCTACACAGGTGAGTGTATGGCATGGCATAGCTCTCCCCTGGTCTCTGCAGGGGCAAATTCAGGATTTTCAAAGAAAGTTTTCCCGCTAATGCCCATTTACATTTCCTGGCTTCATCGTAGGTATACTTTAATATACCTTTTTCACTGTCTCCCTGCAGATACTTTGGCAGAACCACAGGAAATTATGGTCAGGAGAAAAAAAAAATTCTGCATTTTTCAAGCACTTTTTTAAGTTGCTGATCTATGATCTTTATTTACATGGGGAATACAGTCCCCAGCAGTGACTGCAGAGCTAATCTAGGTCTGAAAGCTGATTCTTCAGCTTCACAATTTATTTGCCTTAATTGCTCCCCTTCTATCTCACATATAGACTGCTCCACATATTTCACATAAACACTGCTGCTGTGGCCCCCTGACTGACCTCCATGCTCTTGTCCTCACAGATTCCCATCCTATCCGTTACTGCACACACAGCACCTCCTTTTCCTCATCTGAGGTGTTGTGCACTGTAGTGTTATTATACCTGCAGGACTGGTAGTGACATAGTGATATCACAAAAGTTCTGTCAAGGCAAGTTACACCTACACTGCAGACAGGGATAGCGTGCTTTTTGTATTTCTGTAGCAATTTGCACAAAATCCCTGCAAAATACAGAATAATGTCTGCATCCCCCCTCGCTCTTGTCTCCTCTCTCACTCTTCCCCCTACTTCTCAGCTATGTCTGTATCCAGTGTCATATCTGTCATTCAGAGTGTAAGCATATCATAATTCCACCATTTGGTGGTGGTATTTATTTTACAAACTGACCTATGACGCGCTAAGGCATTTATATATATATAGATTAGTTACTGTATATAGCTTAATTATGGAACTGTGTGGTATGAATCTGGGGGTATGTGAAATTGTTGTTTGGACAAAATGGCAATTTTTTCAATGTGGTTATACCACTAAACATTAATTAATAAATCATTTACACTGTACTTAGGCCTTTTAGACACGGTTTACAAAGATATACCTAAAATCGTGCAAAACTAGAAGATAATGGCTCTATAATAAATTTCTCCAAATACCTTCCCAGCAAGGTATGTGTCGTGGTTGATGCCCCTGTCAAGGAGTGCAGTTATGCCCATGTCTTTGTTGCAGTTCCTATCCCGTCCTTTGTGGGATACTCACCTGTCCCAGCTCCTGTCCGTTCTGCTGTGCCGATGGTGGCGTCCACTGGCAGTTACTGCTCTCCTGTGCTTCCTCCAGCTCTCTGACATCCTGTGCCCACATGACCGCCCCCTAGTGTGTGCACAACACTAGATATTTAAAGGGACAGTACCCAATTACCTGCCAATTGACCTGTGACCTCTGTTTGCAAAAAAGGAACTTCCTGCGTCAGTTCGCTGTTGTCTACATACATAGAGCTTGACCCCTAGCTGCTGATTACCTGTTGCTATACCTGTGCATACCTGTGTTAACCCTGCACTTCCTAAAGCATTATACCTGCTGTTTCCCGCTGTTGCACCAGACTGTTATATCTGTTGTATATCTGGCACTGTACCAAGTCTTTTATCTGCCTGGGACTGCATCACCTGTTTACGGCTACACCTGCTGTATCCTGTCATCTGTACCAGCAACTGCTGGTCCTGCACTTTGGCTACTTTACCAGTTTTACAATCTATGTTCGCGGTGGCCCAGAGAATCCACAGAACCGGCGTTCTACGTGACAGTATGGCTACTATAAAATTCTGTTTTTTTCTGTATCCATATGTAAGTACCCAGCAAGAAAGCTGCTAGATGGCAGATATGTGCCATGCTGGTTGCTAATTTCTGTAGTCCGATTCAAAGTATTTCAGATTGGCTATTCCTGCAATATACCCCAGCCTTTCCATACTTTAACAGCAGTCCAGATGTAGCTCCCAGGGTTAATTAAAGAGAAACTGCCAGGGAGCATTGGGAGAAAAGAGACTGCTGAACTAAGGTGAATTTAGCAACCTGAGATGGTGTCAGTTCCTGGGTGATTTCTGATTGTGAAAAAGGGAGTATACTGAGAATACCATGATGTAAAAATTTGTGTTGTTTTTGCTAAAGGGAAGAACATTTTTGTTGGACTTTAAACAACTGCAGTTAAGCCTGTGTTATTTTTCTTGTTTGAATTGCTTTTCTCAAAAAAAACCTTTTGTTGCAACCCTGCTGATGCCTTTTGTTTGTGCTGCTAGCTCCCACATATGGTCGAGGATGTGGGCATTTGGTTGCTAAGGATAACAGCTGCTTAGGAGTTATTCAAATACTTGGTGCAGGCTAATGCTAACCAGCAGGAAGCCAACTGTCTCTTGGTGAAACAGATTGTAGTCCTGAGAAAAAGGGTTTCTGCTCAGGTAAAAAGGATGACGTAGTTGTCCAGGACTTTACATATAAAGAATACAGTGCAATGTTCCTTGCAAAATGGATGATGTTATAAAAGATTATTTAGCCATTTTTGAAAGGATTACTGAAAAAGAGAAACTCCCTGCTATATGGACTTATTTTACTTGACTGCAGATCAAACCAGAAACTATGCATGTCTAAAAACAGAAATTATGGCCCTGTTTGGTGTCACCTTAGTATTGTGGGCTTGTGGAGTCCATGCCTAGTGGTTTGAGAAAAATAAGCCCCTCCGCTCCCAGCTGTTTGATCTGCTACATCTTGGGTGACATGTATGTACAGGGCTGCACCAGTAGTCTGGCATCCTTTCAGTCCAAAAACTAGCACAGCTCTGGCCGCTCGATGTATGAGCAGGTACACTCCAAAATTAGGTGCATTATAAAGCATCCACGGTACTTTGTAATGCGCCTAGGATGCGGGGGCGTTCTGAAGGTGTGTCGCACTACAATCATAGTATTCTACACATTTATGACTTTAGTATGGCAAAACCAGACGCATTACTGCTGGAACAGGTAAACCACTTTAAAAGTGATTTACCTGAGGCTGTATTGACGCTTTGCAGTTAGAAAGTGCTAAATCTATGACCTGCAGTAGAACAGGTTCATAGATTCAGGCGCATTCTATGCTACTAATGCGTGCAATAAAATTGGTGCCTGGGCGCAAACATTATACATGTCGCCCCTTGTGTGCAGGTAGCTACAATCCAAGACTCAGTCCATCAGACATTGTCAACAGGATTTTGCTATATTGTTACGTGAGTGGACTTCCTCAGGACATACACTGCTGGGTTGCCCAAAGAGACCCCAAACCCCTGGATCAGCTGCTGTCTTTGGTGGAGTGGTTTACTACTACTGAAGCCTGGGGGGCTCGAAAGTACACTGCAGCAGTTTGAATGACACTCTACGCCTGAAAAGTTGAGCTAAGCTATAAGACCAAGCTTGAGTGATCCACCTCATTGAGAGAGAATTGTCCACCCAAGAAAAGCACCCTTACCTTCTAAAATCCCAACTGGAATCAGGGTTGAGGTGCATTGCTGGAGGTGTTAACAACTGGGAAATATTGCAGCACACTGCCTGCAGGAAGATGAGCTAATGGAGTGTGGTGCCACGCAGCACCTCTCTATGTTTACCCATCCTGCCTGCAAAGCAACACCTCTGCAGGCAGGATGTTCCACCGTGACATTAGAATGTGAAGAAGACACAACAGATGTCTCGAGTTGGTCAATGAGCACTGCCTCAAATTCCTGCATTCTACTGTCAATTTGTGTGGGTGGAAAGAAATTGCTCACTTTTGATTTGTTTAACTTTTGATTTTGATTAACGTGGATCAAGGAGGGTGGCCACCCAGTAATCGCTGTTCATTTTGATTGCCTTGATGCGTGGGTCATGTTGCAGATAATGTAGCATCCAAGCACTTATGTGTGAGATGCTGCCAGGATCTCCCAAGCCTTCGGGTCGAAGGGGCACTAACCAGATCCTCCTCTTCTTCCTCCAACTCCTCCTGAGATCTGTGCCAACCTCTTACCACTGAACGGTAATCGCTACCGGTGGTGTCCACTCCTGCCCCTCATCCTCCTCCACTTCCTCATCCTGACCATCACAAGAGCCCTGGATAGCCTCATGCAATGTACTCTGTGAGCTGAACTGCCGCCCTGCACCCGCCCTGGCCCTTGAACCACTGCCCAAAGAAGACCTATACAATTGGGAAACAGTCGGGCCTTCTACATCCTCCGGCGAGTAATACTCTGTGTCTGCCTCCTCCTACTCCTCCATCACTGCCAGGACCTGCTACCGCAGAGTATCTAATGCTTGTTCCAGTAAAAATATTACCACAATGGTCATGCTGACAATGCCATTGTCCTGACTGACCATTTTGGTGGTGTCTTCAAAACTGCAAGGATGGTGAAGAGATCCTTCACCTGCCTCCACTCTCTATGGCTCAGCACCCCGAGGTCTGCACCACTGCTCGTGAGGCCATGTGACATTTCATACTACATAATGGCATTACGCTGCTGCCACAATCGCTGGAGCATATGGAGGGTGAAATTCCAGTGTGTTGCCACATCACATATCAGACAGTTGATGGGAGGCCCAGATCACACTGCAGCGCTGACAGTCATGCCGAAGCAGGGTGCGAACACCGTAAGTGTGAGCTAAGGCCTCGAGCCTTCCTCAGTGGACAGTCAAGACCTGGGTAGCGCTTGAGAAATTTCTGCACAGTCAGGTTCATGATGTGTGCTAGGCAAGGGATGTGCATAAGTCTACCAATCTTAAGGGCGGCAAGGAGATTGCTCCCGTTTTTGCACACCACCTTGCCTGGCACCAGGTTCTTAGCACCCAGCCGTTGGTCAGTCTGAGTGCACAGAGCCGTCCATAGCTCTTGACCTGTGTGTTGACGGTCTCCAAGACAAATTAGTTTGAGAACGGCCTGGTTTCTCTTGGCACGTGATGCTACCTGTTGAGGTTGGGGATATGGACTCTGCACCATCCCAACAGTGTTGAAGAGTGTCAGCCGAGACCCATAACCAGAGGCACTGTCATCCACCAAACTCACCCAGTGAGCAGTTAGTGAGATATAATGCCCTTGACCATGCTTACTAGTTCATGTATCTGTAGTGAGATTGACTTTGGTGGACACAGATTCAGCCAACGTGCTAGAGATCTTTTCTACAATGTGGCGGGCAAGGGAAGGGACAGCTTTTCTAGCAACGAAATGCCTGCTTGGATCTGTTATTGGGGACATGCCAGGGCCATGACTTGAACCCATCTGTGTCCACCAGGAGGAAAGGCAACATTTCCAAGGCCAACAGCCTGGTAATGCCGACATTCAGGCTTTTGGCTTTGGGATGGTTGGGGTGAAAGCATTTCTTATGCTCCCACACCTGGTACACAGAAGACTGGCTGCCAAACTGGCTGCTGTACAGCATGCAGGTCACACTGGTGGAAGGGGAAGGTGTAGACTGTGTTGCTGGTCGTGGGAATTGGCGGACAGTATCTGAGATTGGGGATGCTGCTTGCTCATGTTGCTCCATCGGCAGCAAAGGACCGCTTGCCCTCGGATTGGAGGAGGATTAGGAGGCAAAAGATGTCACGGTGGTTGAAAGCCCAGGATCTGTGGCCTTTTTTCTTCAAGCGACTATTCCATAGCAATTCATGCTTTCCATGCATGTGCCTGTTCATGCTTACTGTGCCTGAACTCTTTTCATTCTTTCCTCTACTGACGTGTTGACAGCAAATCCGGCATATGATGTCAGTCAGTGAATCTGAGGCTTGATTGAAAAAGGCCCAGGCTTCACAGGTCCTGGACCTCTTCGACTGTGAAAACCTGGTACCAGTGTTTCGGCTGCCACCACTGACCACGGCTGGCGGAATAATGTCAGCAGACTTGTGCGACTGCCCTCTCTCTTTCTTAGGCCGGACCCGCACTGACACTACCCCCTCATCCTCCTCCATATGCACCGCTCGCCACTTGCGCTGAAAAGACCACATTAATCCCAATGTCATCAGCTCAAATACTTCTCCCTCCTCACATATACAACCTCAACTGGCTAAAAGCAACATAACACCCGCGACTTTGCTCCCCACTTGTATTTTCTGCCCGACAGAACCATCTCCTTCTTCTCCTCTGCGGCATCACGATTGGGCGTCAGCAACCATCTTTTAAATCTTCTGATTCAACCGCATTTGTCATCAAAAGCTCTTCAGAATATGATTATTTACGGCGGTATATGTTTGAAATTCGGCCCGTGTTGCGTCATTGGACAGAAATAATATGAATTTTGCCGTGAATGAATAACAGGAAATAAAACCGCTGGATCAGTCTGTAAACAGATTACAATGCTGTTCATATTGAGACGTACATGAACTGAGGCAAGTGATGACTAGGCCTGACGGGCCTGCAAATACAAACTGCGTCGCTATTGTTTCCCAAGCACTGAAGAGTGCCTTTCTCGTACCACTAGCTCCGCTTCCTACGTCCCTCCCATGCTCGCTGACCACCTCATTTAGTCACCATGTTCAAAAGCCAAATAGTATAGCTCTGCCGCGTTGCACAAATATGAATTTTGGAACTGTGTATACAATTACTGAACCCCAAAACGCCAAAATGAACTTTTCCTCCACCTGAATAATTGTCACCAACCAACCAAGCACTATTTTAAAAAAATATAGAACAGATAGTAGCTGAAAATGGCTTCATAACGCAATAAATGAAATATATATAACATCTCATGTATTTAGCAGCCAAAAAGACTCTTAAACACTTAGCAAAACATTTTTGACACTTCTCTGTCGCACTAATATGGCCCCAAAGTGCAAAAAGGCGCTGAACACTAATAAAATGGCATTCGATGCCATGGCAAACTCTAACATTTACTCAACAACAGTAAATGGTTCATTCGTTCCAATTAAGAAAAAAATCAGATGTTTACTCAAACCTTAACTTTCTCAAACTTCCATCCACACTACTATATGTCAACTGTGTTGATCGCACCAGATATCACTAAAGAATATATTGTCCAGAAAATGCTCAATAATATATCAAGTTAATGGGGAGGGGCACACTCTTACAGAAATTATCCAGTTGAAACGGAATTATCCTGAGGTACAAAGTGTCGACATTAATCAGACTATATTTTGTGTAACACAGGTAATGAAACAACATATATATGCGATTAGAGATGGCGAATTGATTCTAACCAAGTGAATCTTTAGAATTTCAGGAAAACTTCGGTTCTGACTACAAGCAAATTTGGGTTTACTCAGTAACACTTCAATTTGATTGATGAAAAGGCGCGAGCACATGCGTAACAGGGGCAAAGCACACTGTGAAGGACCAAGAAGGGCATAGCCTCATGAACATGCAGAGATTAAGCCAAGCAGAACCACGATTCTGTGAACTCACCGCACACAAATAAGTCCGGCGCGACCTGGGACTCACACTCCCACTCACTTAACTGATCATGGAATGTCTCGCCACGGCTGATTGTATAGCTCTTAGAGACCTATTTTTATACCACGATTTTGGCGAGCTCAGCTGTCCAAGACTGGCTTCTCTTATGTTCTATTGCTATTTTTGGGTATTGATCGAATCCATGGTCGCCACTGCTGCTCATATACATTTAATGCACTGCTACACAGCACATTGAATATCCCAGTGTTCTAAGCCAGTTCCTTTGGTAAGTTCATTTAAAGAAACAGCGTTTTTTACAATACAAATACACTCATCATTTTTTGCTCCAATTCTTTTTGCGCAATTACAGTCCAGGGTTATTAAGCGTTTTTTTTTTTCTCTGTGGTGACTCCAGAAACCTTCCCTTTTCAACACCGCCAAAAAATACAATTTCCAGTAGCCTAATTCACTAAGCGAATTATTACAATTTTTCTCTTGTTTGTACATAAAAACACGCAATGTAACACCTACAAAGCAGTAGTTTTGGCCTCATTTCTTTTGCGCAATTTACAATCCATAGGTTAATTAAGCCTTGTTTCTCCGCTGGAGTTACTCCAAAAACGTCTTTTTCATTCACGCCAAAAATTACAATTTTCCTGTAACCATAATTCACACAAGTTAATTAACAATAGTTTCTCTTTTGTAGCTAGAAAACACGCAATTGGAACCCCTACAAAATCTAGTAGTCTGTGCAGCTCAATTCTTTTGCGCAAATTTACAATCCAGTATAATTAACTTGTTTTTCTGCTTTTGTGACAAAAAAAACCGTCTTTTCACCGCCAAAAATTACAAAGTTCCTGTACCATAATTCCAACGAAGTGAATTACAATTTTTTCTCTTTGTTGATACAGAAAACACCACGCAATTGTAACACTCTACAAAGCAAGAATTTTGAGGCTGCTCAATGCTTTTGCGCAATTTACAACCAAGTTTAATTAACGTCTTGTTTTTTTTCTTCTCTTGACAAAAATAAACCGTCTTTTTCACCACCCAAATATTTACAATTTTCCTTACCATAATCCACAAGCGAAGTTAATTTACAATTTTGTCTCTTGTTTGTACATAGAAAACCCAATTGTAACATCGTACAAAGCAATTATTTGTGGCTGCTAATTCTTTTGGCCAATTTAACACCAGGTTAATTAAGCGTTGTTTTTTTGCTTTGACAAAAATAAAAACCTCTTTTCACCCGCCAAAAATACAATTTTCCTGACCAAATACACACGCAACGTTAATTACAATTTATTCTCTTTTTGTAACATATGAAAAACACGCAATTGTAACACACCTACAAAGCTAGCATGTGGCTGCTACAATTATTTTTCGCCAATTTTCATCCTGGGTTAATTAAGCGTTGTTTATCAGCCTTGTGACAAAAATAAAACCCATCTTTTCTCACCGCCCAAAATTAAAATTTTCCTGAGCATAAACCAAGCAAAGTTCATAACAAATATTTTTTTCTCTTGTTTTTGCTAAAAACACGCAATTTAACACGCTAACAAACTTTTAGTTTGTGGCTGCTCACTTCTTTGCGCATTTACTATCAGTTAATTAAGCTTTTTCGGCTTGTTGACTCCCAAAAACCGTCTTTTTCACCGCCAAAAATTACAATTTTCCTTAACATAATTCACAACGAAGTTAATTACAATTTTTTCTCTGTTGTGTACGGAGAAAACACCAATTGTAAACACGCTACAAAGCAGTAGTATTGTGCTCTCAATTCTTTTCCATATTTAACATCCCAGGTTAATAAGCGATGTTTTTTCTGCTGTTACAAAAAATAAAACCGTCTTTTTTCACCGCCAAAAATTACAATATTTTCCCGTATCCTATAATTCACAACGAAGGTAATTACAATTTTTTCTCTTGTTGTGTCATAAAGAAACAAAGCAATTTTAACACCTACAAAGCATAGTTATTGCTGCTTAAATATGTCTTTTGCGCAATTTACATCCAATTAATTAAGCTTTTTTTTTTTCAGCTTGTGAACAAAAAATAAACCTCTTTTCACCGCCAAAAAATTAAAATTTTCCAGTAACCATAATTCCACAACGAAGGTTTATTACAAATTTTTCTCTGTTTTAGCATAAAAACACGCCTTGGTAACACGCTACAAAGCTAGTATTTTGTTGGCTGCTCAATTCTTTTGGGCAATATTTACATTCCAGGGGTTAATTAAGCTTGTTTTTCTGCTTTGACTCCAAAAACCGTCTTATTTCACGCCAAAAATTAAAATTTTCCCTATAGCCTAGATCACAAGCGAAGTAATTACAATCTTTCTTCTCTGATGTGAAGCGTAGAAAACACCAAACTGTAACTCGCTACAAACTAATAGTTTGTGCCTGCCAAATCTTTGCCAATTTACATCCAGTAATTAACGGTTTCCTGCTGCTGTGTGACTCCAAGAAACCTCTTTTTCAACCCAAAAATTACAATTTTCCTGTACCAATAATTCACAAGCGAAAGTTAATACAATTTTTTCTCTTTTTGTTTAGCCTAAAAACACAACAATTGTAAACACCGACAAACTAGTATTTGTGCGGCTCAATTCCTTTTGCGCATTGACTCCAGAGGTTAAATATTTTACTGCATTGTACTATAAAAGAAACTTATTTTTTCAACCCCACAGAAGAATTTCTGTACCAAATAATTCATATCCCGAAGTTAATTAACCTGTTTGTCTTTTTATATCCAGTAAACTACACAGAGTTTTTAAACGCACATACAATCCAATTTTTCCGCCCATTTGTTGACGCAATTTATATCCAAGTTACCCAACTTGTTACTTTACTTGGTCATTTGGATCAAATACATGGTGTGTATTTATCATATACAAATCTACATCAAACGTTCGTACATTTAGATACATACATATGCAGACAGAGAGGTGGCAGCTCTTCCCCCCAGGCAGATGCACAAACATTCCAGCCCAGTCGCACAGGACACCAGCAGGTCACTCGTGAGGCCACAACTCCGCCCTCATCTAGACGGGGCCTTACTGAACTACAACCCAATGGTTCTTGATTGTGACTAGTCATCCACTTCCTCCCATATACATCTACAACATCATCCAAGAGTCGGTGAACGTCAGACACAACCGTAAGTTGGCATGCCCGGGAGCGGGTCACCCCTCACCTATCCTCAACCCGCCTCTGTCCCAACTGGTTCCCTCACCAGAATCACTTTTCTGGCATCAGCGCCACTAAATAAGCAGATAACAATTTAGAGGGCATCAGCAGCTACTTGGCACGAGAATGGCCAATATCCCCTCTTCCTTAGCACAGGCAAAGTATAGATGTAGAGTGGCATTGTAGGTCATTTGAGGTTCAGCCTCGCATATCAAACCGTGATGAGGACACAATACGATTGAAACACAAATAGATGATGATTACCGACCGAATTGGGAGTACGGAGAGGCAAATGCTTCATCATCGTCAGAGAAGAGGGCATCAGCTGCCTCAGCACGCGCAGCCAGCAATGTATTTGCCTGAGTCAGCAGATCACTGTAGTGAGTCGGACCAAGCACCCACAGTAAAAAACCCGCTTCGCAGTTCCAAGAAAGTAGCGGCACAGGCTCACAGCAGCGGCGCAGTACACTCATGCGAGCGTTGGCGGTAAAATCCCGATATCGCAATGCAGTTCTTTGCTAAGAAACCCGGAGGACCGAATAAGGGTATAAGTAAAATCTTTAGCAAAATAAAGCGTGGCAGGGAAGCTAACATTGCACCACGCCCTCTCAACACATGCAGTGTCACCATCCGTGGCCTAGAAACGTGCTCAGATGTTGTCCATCCTGCCGCGCAGCAAGAGCACCAGCACCCCAGTGGCAGCACGCATGCCCATTGCACCTCAACTCCACCACCTCTGCCAGAAGGAGTTGTTTCGCTTCCATCATCTCTCCGTCCGATCACTCTGGCCACCAACAAGTTAGAAGATCCCTGGACTCCTGGCAGCCAAACTGATTGCCCACAACTTCCAGTTTGCAGTGGAGAAGGCTGTCCTGCCCCGGCCAATATGTGCTCAGAGAGGTTGTTCATGCCGGCGCCATCGTTACACCCAAGGAGAACCCGCTTGTTCTACAAACTGTGAACGACGGGACCTTTGTCAAGATAATCGGCCCTGATCGGCCATGATTTCCACACACCAATGTCTTAGGCGTCAACTACATCAGCCATGACGCCTCACACCAAACTGTGAAAATGAGTCTGGGTTCAAACTACTGCCCACCCCTATTCGATGCCGGCCACCCGCCTATCCACACATCTCTACATAACTCCATCACCTACCACACCCATCATACCAGTGACGGTATTTGCCACCCACCTCCACACTCTTCAATTGTGCCACTCTAATACCTCATCTGCTGCTAGCGGTATTGCTGTCCGAACATCCACACTGTGTCATGGGTCCCTCTCCTGACCTCAGCTGCTGCTGCGTTTCTGTTTGCTGCTTTTTGGTCACCTCCAACCCCCTACTTGGCCACTCTGTGGGCCTATCCTGTTTTTGCCACCTCCAGAATGTCATGACCACTCTCTGATCTGACCATCATACTGTGCTGCCGTCACTTCCACTCTCTGTCATTGTGCCACTCTGTGCCTACTATTCTACTGTTTTGCCACCTCCAGAATGTCATTGTGCCACTCCCTAACCTCATATGCGCTGTGGCTGCTGCGTACCTACACTCTGTGTCTTTGTGCCCTGTCTGACCTCATTGTGGCTGCTGAGCCATTAACCTCCACACTCTGTCATTGTCCACTCTATGACCTCATGCTGCGCCTGCTGTTGCTGTGCCGTGACAACCACACTGTGTCCATTGTGCCACACTCTGACCTCATGCTGCTAGCTGCTGCTGTTGTTGATGCTAGGTCACCTCCACCCCTGTCATTGTTCCACTGTCTACCTTTCAATCTGTTTGCCTCCTGCCGTCACCCCACATTCTGTCCATTGTGCCACTCTGTGGCCTATTCCTGTTTTACCACCTCACAGAATGTCATTGTGCACCCTCTGTCCCTCATCTGCGCTTGGCTGCTGCATAATCACACACTGTGTCATTTGCCACACTGTGCCGACTCCTGTTTTTTTTGCCACCTCAAAGAATGTCATTGTGCCACTCCTCTGACCTCATCTTTTGCTGCCGTCCACATCCACTTCTTCAGGTGCCACTATCAGTGGCCTACTCTAGCTTTGCCACCTCCAGAATGTCTTGTTTGCGATGTCGAACCTCATCTGCTGCAGTGGCTGCTACTAGACCTACACACTGTGTCATTGTCCACTCTGTGCCTCCTCCTGTTTGTGTTTGCCACCCCCAAATGTCATTGTGCCACTCTCTGACCTCATGGGGCTGCTGTGGCTGCTGCCGTAACCTACACACTGTGTTTTTGGGTGCCACTCTGGGGCCCCTACTCCTGTTTTTGCCACCTCCAGAATGTCATTGTGCCACTGTCTGCCCTCTTGCTGCTGCTGTGGCTGCTGCCGTAACCTACACACTGTGTCATTGTGCCACTCTGTGGCCTACTCCTGTTTTTGCCACCTCCATAATTTCATTGTCCCACTCTCTGACCTCTGCTGCTGTGGCTGCTGCCTCAACCCCGCACTCTGTCACTGATGTTGCCCCCTGAGCCTCAGTTTTGTTTTTTTCCAGCTGTCGCTGCCATGACTTTATCAGGCTACTTTCCCCCCTTTCAGTTTTTGGTCAGTTTTCCCCTTTTAAATTTTCCCCAGTGAATTTTGAGCAGGGGCAGTCATGTGCGTTTTCATACTAAAACACAACATTGTATGAAGACCAAACCAAGCTCCCTCTGCATATTTAAGCATGGCACAATGTTCTACAGCACCCTGCAGGCTCTGTGCAGCCTGGAAATAGCTGTTTTTTAACATGATTCGTCCTGAACTAATTCGGACCGAAACAAACTTTGTCAGAAAATTCGGCGAAGTCACCGAATCGAATTTTTGAGAAATTCACCCATCTCTAACTGTGACATGGCACTCCAAAAATATTCTATTTTATGGCACATATTACAACACTTTTCTGGCACAAACATCATTGTAATTATATCCTTTGTCCCAGACAAAAGTAATAAAGTAAGTGGCTATAAAATAGTTTGGATACTAATAACTAACAAGAGATGTTTACTCCATTCCCAGTAAGGGTCCAGCACAGCACCAACAAAAAAAATGAAGCCCTGTAACTTTAATACCAATACTAAAATATATTTTTTTTTAAATAAAAAGTCACAAGTTTGAGTGTAGCATTGCTGATAGTCATGCACATTACAAGTAATAACCTTAATATAGCAAGTATACTTCAAAATGTTTGCTCTCGCATTGCCTTCAAATGTATTTTAAATTGTTATACTTGCACTGGGAAATAACATGCACAATTTCAATTGCTCTAACAAAAAATAATTAAAAAGGTAATTTTCTGCTCCCTGTATACAAGCTATTCTTTTTCAGAAATTATAATTCTTCAGGTATTCTTTTTTTTCTACTAGAATTTGACTTCTAAAGAAAAATCTGTTACGTTACTTTGCCTATTCAGTAGCACACAGGATTTTGTAGGTGGGGTCAGGTAATCGATATGAGGCTAGATGCCCATAATGAGCCATCTACCTGCCAGCAATTCCATGCAGTATTACCCTTGCTGCTGGTTTCCTCTTACCAATTTAGCTTCTTAATCCTGTACTCCTCTGCTGTAGAAAATATGTCCCTAAAGCTTAGGTATTTACATTTCTATAGGTCGGATATGATGACAGATACTGCAAATTTCTTACTGTGAAACAAGAAATCTAACTGCTAGACAGGTTTCTCGTGACCTTGGGCAAGTCACCTCATCTCCCTGCACCACAGGTGGGAAATTAAATTCTAAAATCTCAGCAGCCATGGTTTACGCTGCCGGTGGGATCCTATTTTACACAAACCTATGCACGTTAACATCACAATTTACAAAATCACATTATGAGATGATGCTGTGTTTTTATGCAATCACAAGAGCAGCATTCAAGCCCTGTACAGAGGCACAAGTTAGATCATGCCAGCCAACACCGTTTGTACAGTGTATCACCAAAACTGAATTTGCATCTCTTTCCACCTCCATTTCATGCATTTAATATATAAGATTTTAAAAATGTAATTATATGTTGGAAAATACATGTCCATTCACTGAGCTAATTTTTAACCCCCTTAGGGAGTCTGCTTTTCTGGGGGCCTACTGCGGTCACCACAGATGGGGCATCACCCAGCTTTCCCAGGCAATCGATAAGACTATTCAGCATCTGTTAAAGCTGGGGATGCCTCATCCCCCACAGTAGGAACCAGCTTTGCAGGGTGCCTGCTGTGGGGGATGTCCCCCAGGTTTCCTAGGTGCTGAATAGGCAGGTGCTGAATTCAGTGTCCAGGAAAGCTGGGTGAAGCCCCATCTATAGGATTAATGGGTTTTTTCTTCAAAGTTTTCCCTTTTGGACTACCACAGATTTGTTGGACTACATCAGACCAGCATTGTCTTTATTTATTTAATAACATGGTCAACGAGGGCTGGTGTCGAGTAGTGTTTATTTAGAAAAATTGTTTATTTCTGCTGCTTCTTCTGACAGACGCCTCTCCATTACTAGCTCTGGGGCTTGGTGTCAGCCAGTGGTGGTTTTTGTCAACCCAAGGCTGACTCTAACCCCCTTTCACTATTACCCCAGTACCCAATGCACCAAGGGTACTGGGAGGAGCCAGGTTACCATCAGAAGTCACACTATCTAATGTGATGATCAGCTCTTGGGCTGGATGTAGGCTGGTATTTCTAGCATGGGAAGTGGCCAATATCAATAGAGCTTCCCATCTTGATCATCAGGCTGCAACTGTTGATTTTACCTTGGCTGGTCCCCCCATTTTTTGTAACCAGCCAAGGTAAAACCGACAGCTGCAAGTGTGATAATATGAAGATGGGAAGCTCCATAAATATTGGTCCAGAAGTGGACCATCAAGTTAGATGGTCTCTCCTAAGGCGGTAAACTTGCTCTTCAAAGTACCACTGGTGTGTTGGGTACTGGGGTAATAGTGAAAGGAGGTTAGTGGTTAAAAACTACTGGCTGACACCAAGCCCCAGCGATAGTAATGAAAAAGGCATCTGTCAGATGCCTCCATTACTAAAAGGGGAATAACATGGTAAAAAAAACAACAACACAGAAACAGAATAAAAACTGTTTATTTGAATAAACACTACATGAAAGCAGCCCTCGTTGACCATTTTATTAAAAAATTAGGTTCAACACTAGTCTGACGTAGTCTAATGAATCCAGTGTAGTCCAGATCCAATGTAGTCCAAATAACGAAATTTGTAGAGAAATAGAAACACAACAAAACAAGTTAGTACTAAATTCATGAGGTTGATTTAATGGGGATTTAGGGGATGGAGTACAGGCCATAGTCGCACCATAATCTCCGGGGGGGTTGATCCTCTGTCTAGGCCTAGTGCCAACACAAAATGCAACCCCCACTTAACGCTCCATTACCCCCTCACACTGTCTATCACCCCACAGCCCACCCTACTCCACCTATCATTGCATGGGGAATTTGTACAGAGGTGGGTAACAGCTGGGAAATTTCTGGAAAAGTGATAAGTTTAAGATGTTTGTGTAGTTAATTCTGTGGTAATGATTCCTGGTCAAGAGAAATTTTCATGGCGGTCTGGAGTGGATGAAGAAGAAAAGGGAAAGTAACTCCCATCAGAGAAGCCATCATCTGTGAGTCACTGGATATAACTGCACTGCAGTCACTAATATGTCTACAGAGCCTGTGTACACTGGTATCTACACTGTGATAGTCACTGTATGGCAGGATTATTGGTAGTAGTTTAACCCCTTAAGGACCCAGCCAGTTTTGGCCTTCCTGATACAGCCCTATTTTTGAAATCTGACACGTGTCACTTTATGTAAGAATAACTTTTTGACACTCTCACCTATCCATGTGATTCAGAGATTGTTTTATCGTGACACATTGTACTTTAAGTTAAGTAAGAAATTTTGGTCCATAAATCCTTGTTTGTTTGTGAAAAATATCAAAATTTCTTGAAAATGTGGAAAAATTTATCATTTCTGCACGCAAGACAATTATTCACCACAAAATAGTTTATAACTAGCATCTACCATATGTCTACTGTAGTTTGGCAACTTTTTCTTTTTACGACATTAAGGGGCTTATCACAAGGCATTATGGGAAAGGGGCTGAGAAGCCCACAGCGCCCTCTGTTGGTTGTAACAAATCCTCAATTTGCCTTTGAGTCATTTCTCACATTTTCAAGAAAATTTGCAATATACATTTTTTGGGGAGCAGTCCAGTTCTGATGTGGCTTTGAGGGTATGTATGGTAGATACCCCTGTAAATGACTTCATCTAAGAAACTAGACCCCTTAAAGCATTAACAACAGTGTCTAGGAAGTTTGTTAACACTTTAGATGCTTCACAGAAATTAAAGCAAAGTAGAGGTGAAATTTCAAAATTTCACTTTTTTGCAGATTTTCAATTTTTAGCCGTTATTCACTGGAGTATGGTAGATGTGACCATGGAAATGCAGCTTAAAATTGATTCCCCAGATTCTTCCATTTTCAGTGATATCCCATATGTGGCCCTAGTGTGCTATTTGGCTCAACCACAAGCCTCAGAGTAGGAGACATTGGGGTCTCATTTTCAATACGATTCTATTTAGGCGCCATTACAGGTTTGCGGACACCCTAAGGTGCTAAAACTTAATAAACTCCCCTAATAGACCACATTTTGGAAACAACATCCCCTAAGGAATATATCCAGGGGTGCAGTGAGTATATCGACCCCACAGGTGTTTCACTATTTTTTTTAGCATTAGACACTGAAAATTAAAAAAAAAAAAATTCCCAATAATCTGCAATTTTAGCTGAAAATGTTTAATTTTTACAAAGACTCCTGGTAACAAAGCACCCAAATTTTGTTTCACAATTTCTTCCAAGTTCAGCAATACCATACATGTGGGTGTAAACTGCTGTTTGGGCGCATGGCAGGGTGTACAAGGGAGGGAGTGCTATTTAGCTTTTGGAATGCAGATTTTGGTAGGTGCCATGTCTCATTTACAAAGCCCCCAAAGTACTAGAACAAGTGTAACCATCCAGAAGTCACCCCATTTTGGATTCAACACCTCTAATGGATCTAATCTAGGGGTGTATTATGCCTTTTGGGTGCACGGGTGTTCCATTGTTTTTTTTAGCATTGGGCCATGAAAAAGGTGTAAAAAAAAGTTCGGTCATTGTTTTTTTTGGGCTTTAATTTTACAGCCTTCGCCAAATGGTATAAATTACATAATAACTTTACTATGGTGGTCGGTACAATTACAGTATCAATTTTATATAGCTTTTATGTTTTATTACTTTTACACAATAGAAATGTGTTTAGAAAAATCTGAGCTTTTATGTCGTCATAGTCTGAGAGCCATAACTTTTTTATTTTGCTGTGTACAGTGCTTTGTAGGGGCTCGTTTTTTGTGGGATGAGTTGACATTTTTATTGATGCCATTATGAGGTTCATATGACTCTTTTATCACTTTTTATTAAGGTTTTTGTGAAGCATTTTGAACAAAGTACAGCAATCCTGGTAGTGTTTTTTATTTGTATTTTTTACATCGGTCACCATGCCGTATAAATGACAAGCTAGTGTAACTCAGTAGGTCGATGCGATTACAGCGATACCCAATTTATACATTTTTTTATGTTTTACTGCTTTTACACAATAAAAACACTTTTATTCAAACAGGAAAACACGTTTTTGTATCGCCATAGTCTGAGAGCCATAACTTTTTTTATATTTCTGTGTACGGGGGTGAGTAGGGGGTTGTAGTAGGGTTTTTTTTTTTTTGCGGGAGGATTTGATGTTTTTAATGGTATCATTTTTGGGGGGACAAGGCTTTTAAATCCATTTTTTGGAAGGTAGGGTGAAGATAATATTGCAATCCTAGTAGTGTTTTTATTTTTATTTTTAACAGCGCTCACCGTGCAGTATACATGAAAAGTTAGTTTTATTCTGTGGGTCGATACGATTATGGCGATACCCACTTTATATAGTGTTTTTATTGTGTAAAACAATATTTATGCCTTGCTATCTTCTGAGAGCCATACATTTTTTATTTTTCCGTAAACAGAGCTGTTTAAGGACTTTTTTTTTGCGGGATGTAACAACGTTTTAATTAGCACAACTTTGGTGTTTATGTGAGCTTTTGATCGCTTTTTATTCCATTTTATGTGCTGCAGAATGAACAAAAATCGCAATTCTGTGACTGTTTATTTAGTTTTTTTTACGGTGTTTACCATGTACGTTACTTAACATGACATATTTATAGGGCAGGTCGTTACCAAATATGTGTACTTTATTTATTTTTGATCTTTTTTGGGGTGATTGGCGTTTGTAAAGGGGAAAAGGGCGGTGTACGTGTTTTTATTTTATTTTTCGTGTTTGTGTTTTACTGTTTTTCCCTTTTTTAACCTTTTTACATTTTTTTTTACTTGTTCACCTTTTATTTTACTTTTCCCCATGCTGAAAATCATTATTGTAATAGAATTCAATATATAGCTTACTGCTGTGTACTGGTGTCACATCAGAGGAGGTGCAGTGGGCCCTGACTGCCACCCAGCCCACTGTCCCTGCCTACTTGGCGTGCTGCCCTAGGCGGCAGACCCCAACTGGCCGTCAGGGAAACTCAAAGTCCAACAGTTCGGGTCAGTCACAGTACGGGAACGGATATGCCAAGGAACGTAAGCCAAAAGAATAGTCAAAAACAAGCCGGGGTCCAAACACGGTCAGGAGCGTAGTACAAAATCGGAGTTAAAGGCGAGGTCAGGAAGCGAGCCGAGGTCAGAAATCAGGAGAGCAAATATCAATAGGAAACACAGGAAAAAGCAAGGGGAAACCTTTGTTAGGCAAGGACTGAGAGAAATGAGGGAGCTTAAATAAGGAACCCAGAACCCGCTCCAGCAGACGATTGGTGCAGCCTCCGAGCCCCTATATTGGCCAGTGCGACACACCCCCTGACTTGATTAGGAGCCGAGCTGTCACTCCTAAGCTCATCAGCCCGGCTTCTCCCTGGGTGTGTCGACTGACTAGAGGAATTAACCCCTACCGTGCCTTGCTGCTTCACGGCGGAAATGTGACAACTGGTTTCTATGACAACTGTCAGTCACGATGCCCGGCTACGCCCTCAGGGCATGGCCAGCATCGTGACATCCCAGACAACCCGGAAGGCACTCTGTACCTTTCGTGCTGTCTGTCAGCACACAGCAGCCGCACGATTGGTCGCGATAATTAAGGGGTTAATGGGCCTCCCCTGGAGTGATCTCCAGTCGGGGCCAATGCTGCGGGATGTGAGCTGTAGTATACAGCTGAAATCCCGCAGCGATTGTGTGAATTCTGCTTTAGATTTCGCACGATGTCCAGGACGTATGCATACATCCAGGTGCGTTAACCCCTAAACGACCTGGACGTTTGCATACATCCAAGGTCGTTAAGGGGTTAATAGTTTATGTTCAGGTACAGTTGGCTGGAATTATACAGTATGTGATGGTTATAAGTGGTCATGGTGTTGTGGTATTATTCAGTCACTATGGGCGATATGTATGAATGGAGCTGCGCCAATTTTCTGGTGTACTTTGAGACAAAAAGAATGTGTGAACAGGTGGCACTCCAAACTTTGGTGTGATAAGTCCCTTTGTAATGCATCAAAGACACTTTCTGGTGCTCCAAACATTAAGGGCGTTCTGGGGGCGTCACACCACATTCTTAGAAGTAGAAACATTAATGATTTTTTGATGTCAACTCAAAACAGTTAAAACAGTCAGACCAAGTTAAAGGTGGTCTGCCTGAGTCAGACTTGTCATATTAGCACTAGACTGTGCCTGTATGTATGACCTGCAGAAGAGCAGGTTCATATATTCTGGTGCATTCTACACTGCCTTAAAGCGATTTAGAACTGGCCTGCAGCGCCAGGATTCATACATGTCACACCATGTGGTGGTGATATGTGGTCAAGATGTGGAGGTATTATTCTGTCATTATATGGGGGTGTCATGTGGCCATGATGTGGTGGAATTATTCAGTCACTATGTGGTGATGGTATCTGGTCATGAGGTGGAGGTATTATTTGTTTATTATTTGGTGATATTTGGTCATGGTTTCATTATTCGTTCACTATAGTATATGGTGATGATATGTGGTCATGGTGTTGGTGTAATGGTAATTTTCAGTCACTATGTGGTGGTGATATCTGGTTATGATATTGCGGTATTATTTGATCTTTGTATAGTGGTATTATTGATAATATTAGTCTTGATTTGGTCAACACGTGATATTTGCTATCTATAAAGAGGTATTATGTGGTCTAAGAAATGTGGATTGCACATGTAATCAGGCTACACCCCCTCCCCCCTGAGTCAATACTTTGTAGGTCCACATTTAGCTGCAATGATAGCTGCAAGTCCTTTGGGAACGGTCTCTAGCAGCTTTGCACACCTAGAGGCTGGAATATTTGCCCATTCTTTGCAAAATAGCTATAGCTCAGTCAGATTGGTTGGCAAACATTTGTGAACGGCAATTTCCAAGTCCTACCACAGATTCTCAATGGGATTTAGATCTGGACTTTGACTGAATCATTTTAACACATGAATATACTTTGATTTAAACTATTCCATTGTAGCTTTGGCTATATGTCTCATATCATTTGCAGTCTCTAACAGCTTTTCCTCCAGGATTGCCCTGTATTTATGCTGCCATCACCATGCTTCATGGTGGGGATGGATTGTTCAAGGTGATGTGCACATTTGGCCTTCTTCCACACATAGCAAATGGCATTTAAGCCAAAAAGTTCAATTTTGGTCTCATCTGACCAGAGCATCTTCTTCCATATGCTTTCTGTGGTCCCTACAATGCTTTTTTTCCAACTGCAAACAGGACTTCTTAAGGCTTGCTTTCAAAAAGGGCTTCCTTCTTGCCACTCTTCCACAAAGACCAGATTTGTGGAGTAAATGAAAAATAGTTGACCGGTGGCCAGATTCTCCCACCTGATCTGTGGATTACTGCGGCTCCTCCAGAGTGACCCTGGGCCTCTTTGCTGCTTCTCTAATTATTTGTTTCTTTTGTCTTGGCTGTCAGTTTGGGGGAAACCAGCCAAGGGTTTTGTAGGTTAGCATTTGGGGCCTTACTCCTTTATTTATGGATAATGGTTTGGAATAGTTTTCCCAGGGAATGTTCGAGCTTGGGCTTTTTTTGTTTTAAAAAAAACCTAGTATTGCAATACATTTTACCACAACTTTATGCCTGAGCTATCTGGTTTTGTTTCCTTTTTTTTTCGTTATTGTTTTCAAAAAATTGTACTCTAACAAACCTAAAAGGGCCCCTTCACAATTTGCTTAGAAATTAAATGGGTTTTTATGTTGTACTTTCTAATTAGGGGATTTCTAAAAGCAATTGATCACACTGTTTTATTTAGGAGCATCAGAATACAGAATGCTGAATATATACAAATATTTGGAAAAGCCATGTGTACCATATCTAGAGGGGACCCTTAAGACAACAAAAGGCGTAAAAAATAAACCCCGGGCTTTCATTAAAGAGGTTGTTCCCCCATGTTTTTTTTTTTGGGCCCCAAAGTGCTTCAGCTTTTCGGGTTTACTTCCGGGTTTCAAAGCTGTAGGGCGGGGTTTTTATAGCAGCAAATTGGCAGAAAATTGGCAAATAAGCTGTGACATTTTTGGGTTTGGTCTTTTGTAACAGTAAATGAGTGCTGGAAGTTTTTTAAATTTTGGAAAACCCAAAAGTACAGAGAAAAAAAGAGTTAAATCTTTTCAGTAAGTAATGTAAACAAGTTCCCCATCATTCAGATAAAAAAAATGGGCAGAGTGACATCTTCATCCCAGCCACTGCTTTAGCCTGTTAGAGCAAAGAGAGATGGTCGGTAACTAGGGAAACTTGTGTACAAAAGCAGGAGATAAGACATGTTCCTAGTTTTGAAGAGAAACAAAATTAGAGCAGTAAGTATTTGGAAAAAAAGCCCTTTATTCCTTTGCTTTAATTTTAAAAAGCTATTCAATGAAATTTGGGAAAATACCCCTTTAAATGATAAAAAGGAAAAAAAAAAAGGGTTTCCCTTTCCCCTTTCTGTACACTGATTATTTAAGTTCCAAAAAAATTTTAAAGGTTCTACTTTTCGGGAAAGGAAAAAAAAAAACAGGACAAATACGGGTGGACTTAACTAAAATAGACCCCAAAAGAAAAGTTTTTAAAGGGAAATAAAAAAACCCAAACTCCACCCAAAATATTTTTTTTTTTTAACAAAAGTTCCCTTTTCCCCTTTTTTTCAATCTGTTTTTTTAATAAAATGTTGTATGATAAATAAAAAAAAAATTTGGTATTAATTTAAAACTGTTCCCGGTTTCTAATCTAAATTTTTTAAATTTCCCGTGTTTTTTGTTTTAAAAAAGGTGTTAAGATAAAAACAAAAACTGTTGCCCTTTTTTTATGTTTTACCCGGGAAAATCAAAATAAAACTCATTCAGTGCTTCACACCTATGTTGTGTCTCTCGCTGTACTCTAATTAACATGATAAGGCATTAATGATCCTTTTAATAATGACAGGCCTTCTTATTGAAATATCAATAATTTTATCATATGCATTGTAGCTATATATATGTAAGCAGTTGGTGAAGTAAAGAAAGACATAAAAGCCCTCAGCTTTTTCATTAATAAGTCTTTACCAAGTGAAGTTTGATATGTTGTATTGACTATAAAACAAAGCTGCATGGCTCTAGAGATCAAATGGGTTACTTGTTAATTGTATTAGTGCAGTCCAAAAACACTATGGGCAACATGTATGTACGGTGCTGCACCAGTATTCTGGTGTCCTTTCAGCCCAAAAACTGGCGCAGCTCTGTTCTCTAGATGTATGAGCCGGTCACTTCAAAAGTAGAGGCATTTAGCGGCACCCGTGGTATTTTGTAATGCGCTGAAGACGTGGCGGCGCGCTGGAAGCGGGTCGCACCACAACCATTTGATTCTACACATTTATGACTGGAGGACGGCAAAACTAGGCACATTACTGCTGGATCAGCCGAACCAAGTTAAAATTGGTCTATCTGAGCCTGAGTTTAGTCGAAGTGGAACTAAAAAGTTAGCCAATCTATGACCACGCAAAAGACATTCATACATCTGACATTCTACACTCCTTGAAAGATATTTAAAACTAGCCTCTATGTGCCTAGATCACACAAGTCACCCTATATGTCTCAGTGGTGGAATCTTCTTTGATACTTATCATATTGCTCCCCCATATCCTTTAATAAATATGTTTGAGCTGATACGTTGGCTCTCCGACATTGGGCGATAGTCGATAGTCCGGCCACCATTGATAAGGTTTTTCGACTAGAGTGAGCAGTCTATTATGACGATGACCATGTAAATTCTATGGGAGAGCACCAAACAACACCTTCATTCTAACAACCCAAACAGGGCCGGAAAGCTGGAATTAACAAGCCACACAGTCAAATGGATACGTGCTACATCTTAGGCAACACACTTAGGTTATAAAAGCCACAGAAAAAAAAACACACACCATCACTATCCCTGTCCTTGTACCACAGCATACCTTACACCTGCATCACACCCACAAATTAAAATGTGCCAGAAGGCAGTAAGATTTGAACCATCATCTTACTTAACTGACAATGAATATCCCGTCCTGGAACGCAGCATGATCCCCAAACTGCTGACCCCCTAATTTTAAAAGTGCCGGAAAAAAGGAGTCTTTCACACCATTTTAGTTTCAACTGGCCATGACTAACCTGGTCCAGGGCCACATCATGACCCCAAACCAGCATGACCCCCACATTTAAAAAGTGCAGAAAAAGGAGCTTTCAACCACCATTTTATATTTTTCACTGGACATGACTATACCCCTTCTCCCCAGGCCAACATCATGAGCCCCAAACTGCATAACCCCAGAATTAAAAAGTGGCCGGAAAAAGGAGTCTTCTCAACTACCATCTTTAGTTTCACTTGGACATTGACTATACCTGTCCTGGCCACTAGCAAGAGCCCCAAACCTGCATAACCCCCAGATTTAAAAGGTGCCGTGAAAATGAGTCATTTGCAACCACCATTTTAATTTTACATGGACATTGACTATAACCTGATCCTGGGCCCAGCATGACCAGGCCGGTAGTTACACTGGTGCTGTAGAGCCCAGGCTGGCGTCCCCGTACTCTATTAACACGCAGGTTAAAATGCCCCTGATGACACAGCAACGAAAACTGTCGTGCGGAAGCAGAGTGCGCGGAACAGCGGAATGTGATGAGAACTCCCACCTTACCTTCAGTACACAGTCAATACCCTGGGTAGCGCTTGCCCCTCCGTATGAGTGTTGGACCAATTGAGCTTCACTTGAATATCGTGTTAAACGCTCCTGTTATTACACCCAGGTGCCCTTTATCTTGACATTCTTTTTCACTCATTTTTACATCACGTGCTGGAGTAATGTCTCTGTACTTTGTTCCTTCCGTGCTCAATACTCCATGTCCTCTGAATAACCTACATCTGGTCCAATTGTTTTCCTTGTACCATCCCTTGTACAAATTCAGCAGGAATTTTTTTAACAGCTATTTTGTACTATGCAAGTTTTTTAGTACTTTAATATCTAGAAAACACATTTTTAAAATCGATGGAATCCCATCATGTCTTTGTTTCTCTTTTTTTTTAATGTATTAATGTTTCTCAATAAAGGAATGCAAGCTATTAGAATGGCGAATTGAATTCTAACGAGTGGAATTCCGAGTTTCGAGATTCAGGAAAACTTCGGTTTCGGACCGAAGTCGATACTTTGGGGTACTTCGTTGGAACACAAGTGGTGCATTGATTATAAAATGGCTGGAGCACACACTGGCGCTACATGGGGCAAAGCACTCTGGGAGAAGAAGGTCATACCCATGACATTGGCAAGATGAAGCCATCAGAGACCGGCGGGATTCTGTAGTCACCGCAAATATAACAACACCGAGCGCAGCCGCTGGGAGCTCACACCTCCACCTCACTGTTACTGACAGGGAAGGTCTGCTGCGGGTGATAAGCGCTTTCTGAAGAACTGATTTTTAATACAGCATTATTCTGTGGGGTGTCTCAGCTTTCTCTAAGACAGTTCTCTAATGTGCTATTTCTGAATTTTTTCTGGGGTATTGGATCAGAAATCCAGTTGCGTTCCACTGCAGCAGCTTAAACATTCAATATTCCAAGTGGTGATCCCTAAGCCAGTTTCCAGTTTGTATTCTTTAAAGAAACAGCGGTTTTTCAATACAAATAACCACTTCATTTTGGCTGCTGAATTCTTTGGCGCAATTGTACATCCAGGGGTTAATTAAGCCGTGTTTTGCTGTGTGCTGACAAAAATAAAACCGTCCTTTTTCAACGCCAAATATATATATATTTTTTTGCGGTAGCCTAAAACAACAAGCAAAGGCAAATTACAACAGAGTATCACTTTGTTGTGTGGCGTAGAAAACACGAAATTCAAACACGCTACTAGTTTGTGCCTCAATTCATTGCGCAATTTACATCCAGAGGGTTAAGTAAGCGTTGTTATTGCTGTGAGCTGACAAGAAAATAAACCCGTCTTTTTCAAACGCCAAAATATATATATTTTTTTGGTATCCTAATTCACAATCAAAGGCAAATTACAAACTTGTGGTTTATCTCTTGTTGTGTGGCGTAGAAAACACGCAATTGTAACACGCTACAATTTTGTGCGTGCGCAATTCCCCTTGTGGCGCAATTTACATCCACGGGTTAATTAAGCGTTGTTATGCTGGTTGCTGACAAAAATAAACCGTCTTTTTCAACGCCAAATATATATACTATTTTTTTGGGTTAGCCAATCACAAGCAAAGGTCAAATTACACACCTGTATCTCTTGTTGTTGAAGGCGTAGAAATCACACGCAATTGTAACACCGCTACTAGTTTGTGCGGCTCAATTCTTGGCGCAATTTACACCAGGTGTTAATTAAGCGTTGATTGGGCTGGTGTGCCTGACAAAAATAAACTTCTTTTTCAACGCCAAATATATATAAATTTTTATACGAGGAGTAGCCTAATTCACAAGCACAGTGCAAATTAACAACTGTATCTGCTTGTTGTGTGGCGTAGAAAACACGCAATTGTAACACGCACTAAGTTAGTGCGGCTCATTCTTTGGCGCAATTTACATCCAGGGTTTAATTTAACGGTGTTTGCTGGTGTGGCTAGACAAAAATAAACCGTCTTTTTCAACGGCCAAATAATATAATGATTCTTTGGTAGCCTACTTCACAAGCAAAGGCAAATTACAACTGTATCTCATTTTTTGTGGCGTAGAAAACACGCAATTTGTGAACACGCTACATATTTGTGCGGCCTCAATTCTTGCGCAATTTACATCATGGGTACGTAGCGTTGTTTTTGCTTGAGCTAGATCAAAAATAAACCTGTCATTTTTCAACGCCAAATATATATTAATATTATTATTTGGCGTAGCGCCTCAATTCACAAGCAAAGGCAATTATTACGAACTGTAATCTCTTCGTTGAGTGTGGCAGTAGAAAACACGCAATTGATAACACCTACTTATTTAGTAGTTGCGGCTCAATTCTTTGGCCTCAATTTAACATCGCAGGGGTTAAACAATTAAGCGTTGTTTCTGCTGGTGTCTGACAAAAAGTAAACTGTCTTTTTGACGCCACCATATATATGATATTAGTTTTTTTGGTATCCTAATTCACCCCCCTGCAAATACAAGCAAAGGCAATTACAACCTCGTCATCATCCTTGTTGTTTAGGCGTAGAAAACACAGCGCAATAGTAACACGCTACTTCGAGTTTGTTGCGGTCTCAATTCCTTGCGCAATTTACCATCCACGGGGTTAATTAAGCGTTTTTTTGCTGGATGTGCTGACAAAAATAAACCCGACTTTTTCAAACGACCAAATATTTATTAAATTTTTGGATAGCCTAATTCCCGACGCTCGTACAAGCAAAGGCAAATTACAACTGTATTCTCTTGTGTGTGGCGTAGAAAACACGCAATTGTAACACGCTCTCAGTTTTGTGCGCTCAATTCTTTGGCGCAATTGACAGTCCAGGGGTTAATTAAGCGTTGTTATTGCTGTGAGCTGACAAAAATAAACCGCTTTTTCAACGGCCAAAGATATATAAAATTTCTTTTTGGTAGCCTAAATTCACAAGCAAAGGCAAAAAATATCAACACAGTGATCTTCTTGTTGTGGTGGGCTAGAAAACTACTGCAATTTGTAAACACGCTACTAGTTCTGTTGCGGTACTCAGATTTCTTTGGCGCATATCTTACTTCCAATAAGGGTTAATTAAGCGTTTGTTTTGCTGCTGTCTGACAAAAATAAAAACCGTCTTTTTCTCCAACATCCGAACCATATATACTCATTTTAGCCTTTCTTGCGAAGTAGCAGTAATTCCCCACAAGCGAAAAGGCGTTAAATTAAGCCTGTTTTGCTTTCTACATTAGTAAAACACACAAGTGCTCTGTAAACGACACAATTACAAGTAAATTTTCACCATGGCCCAATTCTTTGGGACTGCAAATTTCATAGCCAAAGGGTTACCCAAAACTTGTTTACTTGTGAGTTTCCTATTGATTCAAAAAACAGTGTTGTATATTTATCATATACGATAGCTTACCATCAAAACATTGACGTCTTACCATTATTAAGAACAAACAGTATGTCAGACAGAGAGGGTGCAGGCTCTGCAACTGCGAGTGTGCAGTGGCACAAACATTTCCTGAAATCTGGCCACAGGTCGCAGCACAGCAAGGGGACCGTCGCAGCAGGGTCACTCTCAGTGTGAGCCACAACTGGCCGCTAGTCATCTAGCGGCCGGGTGTGTTCACAACCCAAGGGTTCTGATTGGTTTACTAGTCATCCTTCTTCTCCAGATTACATCTGACTAGACCCCAACCAAGAGTCGGTGGCGAACCTCATACACAACCACTGTAGAATGGCGAATGTGCCTCCCGAGGTAGCGGGTGCAGCGCCCTCAACCTTCCTCACCCCCGCCTCTTCCCATCCAAGTTCTTCTGCCCAACCGCCAGATCTACTATGTGGTGGGCTCAACGCCCGCATCTATAGCGATGATGAACAATTTGAGGAGGCAGTCCATACAGCTACAGTGGCAGCGAGAGAATTGGGAGAGTGCAATATCCCCCCTTCTCTTGCAGTAGCGCAAAGTATAGATGTGACCGAGTTGGTCATGAGGGACGTTCATGTGGTGAGAGGCTCGCCTCGCTACCAATACCGTTGAAGAGGACAGTATTGACATGAAACACAAATAGTTGGATGATGTACCGACCGCACTTGGGAGCCGGGTGAAGCAAAGGCTTCATCATCGTCCGGAAGAAGAGGGCGTCAGCTGCCGCGTCAGGCAGCGCGCAAGCCAGCAAGTGGTTGTGTGTCCGTGAGATCAGCAGTGTAGCACAGTGGAGGTCGGGAGCCAAGCGGAGCCAACGGGTAGAAAACCCGCATTCGCAGGTCCAAGACAGACGGCACAGGGCTCCGCGAGGCCGCGCGGCGGCAGTAGTCACTCAAAGCGGAGCTTGTCGAAAAATCATGCTACTCGCTGTGTGGCAGTTTCTTTGCTAAACACCGGAGAGCCGAAATATAGGTATATGTAGAAATGCTGTGTGCAAATGTGAAGCGTGGTCCAGAACTAACGTTGCACACACGGCCCTGCGTCCAACACATGCAGCGTCACCATCCGGGTGGCCTGGGAGAAACGTGGCTCAGATGTAGTGGTCCATCCTGCCGCTGCAGCAGCATACTACGCCAGTGCACGCATGCCATTTCAGGCCATCAAGGCTTCCACCCACCTCTGACAGAATGCCGCTGTTTCTCTTTGACATCCTCATCCCCGGTCCCCAGATCTCCTGCTCCTCGCTACTCATGGCGCCAGCAGTCGTTTCAGAGAGGCGATTGTAAAGAGACAACAGTATGCGTCCAACCATCCTAAGGTGCAGCAGCAGACCTTGCTCCGTCCAAGTTGTTGGTACCTGCATCCTGCCAGTCCAAATGGAGGACTCTGCACCATTCAGCAGGAACTAATGGCTTGTGCCGAGACCTAGATGGAGAGTTTCCAACCGTAATTTTCTTTTCCCAAAAGGCAGTACCCAGCACTTCACAATCGCTAGAATCAGAAAATTGTGTCCGAGCCTTGACTTATTCGGTTGTTCCAAGGGTACAACTCAGAGCGCGACGGCTGGAAGCTGTAACTACGTCCAGCCAGTAATATGGCCTTTAACGGCCCACTGGGGTGAATGTGCTTCCCTGCCCCAGCACAAACCAGCTCCCAAACAACCTTTGGAACCCAGAGGACGCCGCTTTCACCTCCACGTTGTCAGACTGCTGCCCTGCGCCAATGTCCCCCTCCTCCTCCTCCACCACCACCACCATCTCAGCCTCCACAAAGTAACTGCTCCATCATACACTGTGTGTGCACAGGCGTGAGTCACGCAGTTCTACACCTAAGCTTGCCTCGGCGAACGAAAGTCACACAGGGGAGGAACTGCTCCGCGTCATGCAGCAAGAAATCGATGTGGGCTTTCTTTCTCCTCGCCAACTGCAAATCGCCAAACCATGTGACGGGACAATGGGAGAACATGGTGTCCGCGCTGCCCCGAGAGCGGGATGGTCCATTGGCCCCTGCATGGCGCCGTGTTCAATCTGGTTTGTAAAAAGTGCCTGAAGTCTATCACACGATCTTCAGAACATTCTGCAAAAATGCCAGAAACTGAGTGCGATGCACTTTTATCCATTCGTACATGAAGCCAGATACACCCTCCTCGAGTTGAGCAGCGCAGAACGGCCTCCCCCAACACGCATCTGATATGCGATGTTTCCACCCGCTGGAAATTCCAGCCTGCAACAAGTTGTGACCTGACTGTATGAACAACAAAGGCCATTAACGATTTTTTGATGATCCAAGGCAGACAAAGAACTACCCCTGTTTAACTTTGATGTCAGCCAGTGGCACTCATGCGAGCGACACCGGCCAGTTTGTTCTGACAGGCCATTCGAGGAGGCCAGCGTTATTTGAGTCAGATCGCCAGACTACGGGATGAATATAATCGTACATTATAACCACTGCTCATGTCCTGGAAACAATGCTGAAAAATCTTCGTTGCTGACAGGGGACTGGAGATGTGCGGATTACATCTCGTGGCCAAAATGAGTTCCGGTGGGGACTGACATGTGAGGCGAGGTACGAGAGGAGGACAACTTGGAGCAGAAGCATTGTTATTTTCTGGTAAAAGAGTGGATATTTCTACCCAGTGTGACAAAGAGGAGGAGCAGACACTGAGGAGGTGGATGAGATGAGGAAGAACGAGGCAGATGACACCCAAGCAACCGTGACAGTATACAAGAAATGGAGGGCGACGGGAGCCCCTCGAGTCACTTGTGTCAAAGTCCCCGCAGCATCCGGCAGAGGGATGACTTCTGCTCTCCACCCTATTGGACCCTCAGCTAATACCGGTCCAAAGTGGGAGCCTTTTTTCCCGCTATTGAGAGGGAAGACAAACATCAAATACTATAGGAAATCCTCCGTATATAGCACCGAAGAGCCCTGCCTATGTGCGGCATCGTTCCCTCCTCTGACAGTTCTGACCGGGGCTTCCTCAGCGCTCATCCGTTACTACTAGCAAGCGGCAGCTGGAGGTAGGGGGGTAGGAGCAGTACCACTCCATCAGCAGTAACCTACGTCTGGAGATCACTAATGAGCAGCTTCCTCACCCGCCTAGTGAGGAGGGCAGTCACCTGCACAGCAGCAGCATCATGAATCAGGGATCATTCCCGACCAACAGGTTGTGGCCTACTTGTGACACGATAAACTCTGCCACCCCATTTAGAAAGATCCGCTGACTACTTGGGCAGCCAACTGGATGTGTGGGCCGCAACTTCCGATTTTGCAGTGGAGAAGCTGTCCTGCTCGACCATAGTGTGGCAATCATCAGCGGTGAATCATGCCGGGCGGGGGCCATCGTTACCCCAAGGATAACCCGCTTGTCCACTGGAAATGTTGAACGACTGGACCTTTTGTCAAGATGGAATCAGGCGTGGATCGGCCCAGGATGTCACCACACACCAAAGCCTAGGCGTCATCTGGGTTCAAACTACCTGCCTCAGCCCCTATTCTGATACGCCACCCGCCTGATGCCACACCATCGCTGATAGTTTCTCCATCTGCCAACCACCGTCGTACCAAGGACTGGTATTGCCAACCCACCTCAACACTCTTCCATTGTGCCACTCTATGTGCTCATGCTGCTGCGCTGTTGCTGTTGCGCCTTTTACATCCTCCACACTGTGTCTTGTGCCACTCGCGTCCAGGTACTGTTTTGCCGGCTCCATAATGTCATTGTTGGCCACTTGCCTGACATCATACTGCTGCCTGCCGTGACCTCCACACTGGTGATATGTGCCACTCCTGTGCCCTAATACTGTTTTGCCACCTCCAGAATGCCATGTGCCACTGCCGTGAACCTCATACAGCTGCGCCGTGACCTCCACCACTTGTGAATGTGCACTCCTGGTGCCCTAATACTGTTTGTTTCTTCCTTTTTTTTTTTCCGCTCCATAATGTCATTGTGCCACTGTCTGACCTCAGACTGGCTGCCGGCGTGACCTCCACACTGTGTGATTGTGCACTTCTGTGGCCTAATACTGTTTGCCACCTCCAGATTGCCATTGTGGCCACTGTCTGACCTCATACTGCTGCGCGTTACCTCCACACTGTGTATTGTGCCACTCTGTGCTCCTAATACTGTTTTTTCCGGCCTCCATAATGTCATTTGGTGCCACTGTCTGACCATCATACTGCTGCCAGCCGACCTCCAACTGTACTCATGTGTGCCACTCTGTGCCCTAATACTGTTTTGCCACCTCCCAGAATGCCATTTGCCACTGTCTGACTCATACTGCTGCCGTAGAGGCCCCTGAGCCTCCACACTGTGTGAGTTGTGCCACTCTGTGCCCCTAATACTGTTTTTCCGCCTCCATAATTCATTGTGCCACTGTCTGACCTCATACGCTGCCGCGGACCTCTCACACTGTGTGATTGTGCCACTCTGGTGGCCTAATAAAGTTTTGCCACCTCCAGAAGCCATTGTGCCACTGTCTGAACCTCATACTGCTGCCTTAGCCTGAACCTCCACCACTGGTGATTGTGCCACACGTGCCCTAATACTGTTGTTTTCTCTCTTTTTCCGCCTCCTAAATGTCATGTGCCACTGTCCCTGAACCTCATACTGCTGCCTTGTGCGTGACCTCCACACACTGTATCATTGTGCCACGCTGTGCCAAATAACTGTTTTGCCACCCCTCCAGAATGCCATTGTGCACTGTTCTGACCTCATAACTGCTGCCCGCCAGTGACCTCCACACTGTGTGATTGGTCGGCCACTCCTTTCCCTAAATACTGTTTTTTTTCCTTTTTTTTTTTTTCCTCTGGCAGAATGTCATTTTGCACTGCCTGACCTCATGCGCTGCAGTGCATGAAAACCTCCACACTGTTGATTGTGCTCACTCTGTGCCTAAAAAACTGTTTTAGCCGCCTCCAGAATTCATGTGCCACTGCCCTGACCTCATGCTGCTGTGGCTGCCGCGTCACCGCTCCACACTCTATCACTAATGTATTGCGCACCTGACTCTCACTCAGCTTTTTTTTTCCAGCTTTCGCTGGCATGACTTCTAATCAAGGCTACATTCCCGCATGAGTTTTTTGAGTCAGTTTTGCCCTCGTTAAGGTGCCCAGGGATTTTTATAGTGAACGCGAATTCTAAGAGCGCGGCGTCATGGTGCGTTCATACAAAACACAACATGGTATGAAGACCAAACACCAAGCTCCCTCCAGCATATTTAAGCATGGCACAACTCCACGTTCTACAGCACCCTTGCATGCTCCTGCAGCCTGGAAATCTGTTTTTACGTAATTCTCGTGCCGAAGTAATTCGGAACCGAAACGAATTATGTCGGAAATTCGGTCGATAGTGACCGAACCGAATTTTGAGAAATCGGCCATCTCTAATAGCAATGTTAAAGATCTGAGCAAAAAACAAGTACATTTTGCAATATGTCTGTACCATGTAACAGTGTCCTACCTATTCCTGTTTCTGAACACACAACACCCGTTGAGCCACTCTTGACATTGTGAAGACAACAGATGCGTCTGTCTAATAACAACATTTTATAGAAAGCACCTGTAGTATAGGCTGCATTGTCCACATGCAAACATGCCTCCAAAAATTCAAAGCAATGACCCTTGAGCCACTTTGGACAATTGTGAAGAACAAAGGTCTGATTAAAAACTACATTTTTTTAGAATAGGGACCTGTAGTATAGCCGCATGTCCACAGCAAATGCCCCCAAAAAATTCAAAACAGACGTCATGAGCCACTTTTGACAATTGTCATGAAGAACAAATGTCCTGTTAAAACCAAATTTAGAATATACCTGTAGTATTGCTGCAATTTTCAAAGCATCAAGACCCCCAAAAAATTATAAAAAATGACTTCTCAGCCACTGTCAAAATTGTGAAGGAGAAATGCACTTTGAAGCCCCATATCTTTCAAAGGACCATGATTTATGCTGTATCCACCAGCAACATGACCCCAAAAAATTATAAATATGACTCTCTAGCCACTGTTAAAATCTGTGAGGCGCCATGACCCCAAAACCATTGACAATGTGAACAAATTCTAAAGATGAAGTGAGTAAATGGAATATGAGTTTTGTCCATGAAACCTTGGTGTCTTTTAGTCCTCCTCACAGCAAAACCAGCATAATAACTGTTGGAATTGAGAATAAAAATGCAGTAAGAATGATTCATTTTTAAAAAAATAATTTTTTCAAGAGGACCATTTTCTGTTTGGAGAGGAATGTGAAGTAGACCAGCCAACTAAGCGGCTTACCTCGGCAATTGGGGCCACAACATCCATCAGAGATCCGATGCCTGATTCATCTTGATGAAAGTCAAATGATCCACATTATCTGTGGAAAGCCGGATCGTTTGTCTGTCATGACTCCTCCGGCTTTGGTGAAGGTCCGCTGCTCTGATATGACCTGGCTTCTGGCAGGACAACACCTCGATATGGCGGGCGAGCCAGCTCGGGCCATTTCGTCCATTTTGGATACCCATAAGTCTATTGGGTCCGGACCAACATGCAAAAACATCGGTAGAGTTGAGACGCAGATAGTCGTGCACCATGAAGCTTAAAAGCCTGGTCTCCTGGGTGTTGTATCTGTGAGTCCTGCAATGCATTGCTTTTTGTGAAGGTGGTAAATAAAGATTGCCAGAGTCACCCATTAGGCCTTCTGCCACGTTGCCTGTTGCTCGCCCGCCTGTACGCTGCCGCTACCCTACTTGGCACTATCCGTACTGCTGTCACGGCAGAGTCGGCTGGCGTTGTATCCACGTACATTTGAAGAAACGTGAAGCAGACGCAACAGATTCTCCATGAATCAATCACAGGTCTCCATTTCCGCATTTTACTCTCTATTTGGGTGGTGGAAGAAATGCTGAGTTTTGTTTGTACCGGATATCCAGGAGGGTGGGCCACCCATAACTGCTTGTTCATTTTGAAGTGCCTAATGCTGAGGATCATGTTGGAGGAAAGGAGCATCCAAGCACTCAATGTGAGAGATGGAGCCTTGAGTTCCCAAGCCTCAGGGATGAGTGGGCACTAGCAAACTCATCTTACCACATCTGCCTCAAATTCACCCAGCCTCTTTCCAAGGCAGGGAACGTCGGTGTCTAGGAATACCTCCCTCCTCTCCTCCTCCGCTTCTCGCACAGCACAACACAGCCCTGACATTGCCTCAGATGGATGCAATCCCTGAGAGCTGAGGTGCCCGCCTTGCAACTACTCAGACCCTGAACACTGCCTAATCGAAGACCGAAAAATTGAGAAACTTTCTGGGCCTTGTGGATATGAACGTAGTAGCAAAGGCTTCCGTGTCCTGCATCGGTGTCCGTCTCTCCTCCGTCGGCTGGCGGACCATGATGTTTTCAGAGTGTCCAACGATCTTCCAGAACTAAAGATCACCACAATTGCTCATGCTACAAGGGCATTAAATCGCCACACTGACCATTTTAGTGGCGTCTTCAGAAACTGCAAGGATGGTGCAGAGCCTCTTTCACCTGCCCTCCACTCTCGGTGGCTAACACCCCGAAGGTTCGCACCGCTGCATTCAGGCCATTGTCACTTCGTACTGCGTAATGGCTTGCGCTGCTCCATCAATCGCTAGGAGACACAATGTGGAGGGTGAATTCCAGCGTGTTGCCCACGGTCAACAATGAGACGGTTTGCCGGGGAGTATGCCGAGCTGACGCTCAACCAGCCAGGCGGGATGAAGCAGGTGCGTACAGGTCGCGGAAGTGCGAACTCAGACCACGACCTTCTTCAGCAGCAGTCCAAACCCGGGTAGCTCTTTAAAAAAAAAAAAAACAAAAAAAGAAATTTTCTGGACGTCAAGGTTCATGACATTGCCAGTCACTGTGATGTGCTCCCAGCCTACCGATCTTAAGGGCGGGCCATCAGAATTTCGCTCCGTTATCGCACATACCACCTTGCCTGGCCACAAAAAGCCCAACGAATGTTCTTGGACACCCAGCCAGCGCTTCGGGATCTCCGTTGTCGGAGAGCAGGTCCACACTCCTGACCTATATGTGGTGGACAGATCTCCAAGGCAGATTAATCTTCCACACACCTGGTGATCTCCTGGGCACGTGATGCAACCAGAGGACCTTGGGGGAAAGAGCACCTCACACCAGTCTCTCTGCGGATATTGTGGAAGAGCGTTGCCCGAGCCCTGAGAGCCACCGTCACCCCAAGACATCCACCCAGCACACCAGTGAGCTGTCACACAGAGATATACGTCGGCCTTGGCCGTGCTTACTAGTCCATGGTGTCGTGGAGTGATAAGACTTTTTCCGGACACCAGATGCTACAAAACGCGCCTTGAAATTCTTTAAGAATGACACATGGCTGGCCAGGAGCAGGGATGGCGCTTCTGCAAAGAAATGCTGCTCGCATCGGGTATTGGGGGCAGGCAGGCGAGGGCCATGACGTCGCGTAACCCCATCTTGTCCACCAGACGGAAAGGCAACATTTCACAAGGCCAAAAGCCTGGCAATGCCGACATTCAGGCTTTTGGCTTTTGGGATGGTTGGGTTAAAGTGTTTCTTCTGCTCCCAAACCTGGAAGACAGAAGGTGGCTTGCAGACTAGGCCCACTGTACGCGTGCAGGTCGTCAAACTGGCGGAAGGACGAAGGGGTAGATGGTCCTGAGTGTGCTGGTTGGTACTCGGTAGACGTGGAGAGCCTGAAGCGTAGGCTTGATCCCTGAACATGACTCTGAAGACATGGCAGCTGAGGAACGCTTGGTGGGTGGCGGTAGGAGGAGAGCGGAGACCAAGGTGTGACAGATGTTTATTGAGGGGCCCGGCATCGGCCTGGCCTTTTTTGGGCCAAGTGTTCCCTACCATATGATAACAACCATCATGCATTTCGCTGCATGTCGAACTAGACATGTTGGGTGTGGTGGTTAACCACTTAAGTTCTTATAGCCTCTACATATGCGTTACGGCAAAGGCGGCATATGACATCGTCTGGGTGAATCAGTGAGTGCATGCCTCAAAAGCAGGCCCAGGCTTGAGAGTGTTCCGTGACCTTTTTGAGACGGCCGATAAAAGCATGCGGAGTCGAGGGTTTGCGCTGAGATCGTGGCTTGGCGAAATCTATATTCCGCGGCAACCATCTGCGACCGCCCTCTCCTTTTTTGGCGGGACCCGTATTGACACTACCCCATCGTCTTCACACATCGTCCACAGAGTGAGGCGCTCGCAAGCCAATAGTCTTGCGGAAAAGACCACGGAGGTATCCAACAAATAGTCACATCATCATCATCATTCAACACAGTGACTTGGTCGCCCTGACTTTCTGCAACCAAACTGCGACTACAAGCACAGGAGGCATCTGACAAGCATTGCCGACGCGCCCCGGGATTTTGCCGATTGACCGCTTCCTTCACCGCCTCTCTGATGGCATTCATAACTGGGGGGCGGCAGAGCAGACATAAATCATCCTCGCATGATCTTTAACGAGTGTGCCTTCATCTGACCCCAACCGCATTTTGTCATCAAAGAGGTCTTCAGACAATGGATTATCCACAGTGGTGGGTACACTAGTTGACATTTGGGCCTGCGTTCATGTTGGACGGATGCCTGTGATGATGCTGAGATGAGAATTGTGGGCCGTAGACTGGGAGGAGAGGAGGAAGACTCTAGATGCAGGTTGTATTAACCACTGAAGAGACAGATAGGCGTCGATGAGATTCGTTACTTTATATTCACAGGGCCCTGACCCAGCGATGACAGACTCTGAACGGTCACTTGCACGATGATACCCTGGCATGACGTGTTGTTCCCACACTGGAAGGTAGCAACCTTCCTTTCTACCTTTACCTCCATGTTCTAACTACCCCTCGTTTGCTGCGCATTACCACCTGCACTTCGCTTCCATGTACAGAAATATAAAAATTTTAGAAGGTATGGAATATTTTGGAAAGTCTCTTAATTAAAAGAGGCGGCCAAAACAACAGCAATTCCTCAAATCCCTCTAATCAAAACAAAAATTGCAGTTTTCAAATTTAACTGCAAGGTGTCTACAACAGAATCTGACTGGCAAAGACAGAAAACCCACCGTATCGTTATGTTTTCGTAATTAATACAGACGGTATTGTTTTGCAGCCTTTCATTTCACCTGTGTGACTATAGCAGTGCTGTTTTAAAGATTTACGTGGATGCAGCGTCAATGAACAATAGACTGGGTGCGCAATACAAGCTCAAAAACACGTTATCTGTTAAGTTTTTCGTATAATACACGGTATTTTTTGCACCTTTCTATTCACCTGTGTGACTATAGAATTGCTGTTTTATGATTTACGTGGATCGCTTGCGTCAATGAACAAAGCTGGTGTGCACGCAAAGTCAAAATACACGTATCTGTTATGTTTTCGAATAATATCCGGAATTTTTGCACCTTTCAATCACCCTGTGTGACTATAGAATTGCTTTTTTAAGATTTACGTGGATGCTGCGTCAATGAACAAAGCAGGGTCGCATAAGTCAAAAAAAACACGAATCTGTTATTTTTTCGTAAATACACTTATTTTGCACCTTCAATTCCCTGTTGGTGACTATAGAATATAGCTGTTTTTACAAAAGATTACGTGGTATTCTGCGTCAATGAACAAAGCTGGGTGCGCAAAGTCAAAAACACCGTATCTGTTTAGTTTTCATATTAATACACACGGTATCTTTTTTTGACTACCTTTCAATTCACCTGGGGTGACTATAGAAATGCTGTTTTAAATTTACGTGGATGCTGCGTTAAGAACAACGCTGTGGTTCCGCCAAACGTCCAAAAACACGTTCTTTACTTATGGTTTTTTCGTTATAATACTGTATGTCTTTATTGCACCTTATCAATTCACCAGTGTTAACTATAGAATTGCTGTTTTTAAGATTAAATGATGCTGCTTAATGAACACAGCTGGGTGCCAAAAAGTCAAAAACATAGTACTGTTTATGTTTTCGAATAATACACGGTAATTTTTGCACCAGTCAATCACCTGGGGTGACTATAGAAATTGCTGATTTTAAAAAAAAGATTTACTGGATGCTGCGTCAAAGAACAAAGCTATGTGCGCAAAAGTCAAAAAACACGTATCTGTTATGTTTTCGTATATACAACAGGTATTCTTTTGCACTTTCAATTCACGCGTGTGTGACATAGCAATTTGCTGTTTTTAAGATTTTACGTGGATGCTGCCGTTAATGAACAAAGCTGGGGTGCGCAAAAGTCAAAAAACACTTATCTGTAATGTTTTCGTATAAAACAACGGTATTTTTTTTGCACCTTCCAGTCACCTGTGGTGACCATAGAATTGCTGTTTTAAGATTTAACGTGAAGCTGCGAAATGAACAAAAAGCTGGGTGGGCCGCAAAAATCAAAAAACACGTATCTGTTATGTTTTTCGATAATACACGGTATTTTTTGCACCTTTCAATTCACCTGTGGTGACTAATAGAATTGCTGTTTTAAGATTTACGTGGATTGCTCGCGTCATGAACAAAGCCTGGGTGCGGCAAAAGAGTCAAAACAACACGTATCTGTTATTTTTCTCGTATGAATACACGGTATGTTTGGACAAACAAACCTGTAAGACTACAAGATTGCGATGTAAGCTTAACTGCAAGGTGGATATATCAACACAGGTGGAATGGTAAAAATTGAAAAAACAATGAACACCTATCTGAATATGTATACTGATAATAAAAGTGAGATTTTTTGCACCTAACAAAGAGACCTGCAGTTACTAGAAAAGATGGTGTATCCAATATAAGTTCAGGCCTGCCCAATATTAAGGAAATAATTTAATAGCAACTGTTAATAATAAAATATTGCAGTGCAATGTCTACACAAAGTCCTTGGTGAACTTGTATCCCGTGTTCTTATAGATAAGTTTGTCTGGTTCGCCTCCCGGCACCCCTCCCACCCCCCCGCCCTCAACCGCTCCCATCCGAGACTTTACAGCGGTAGATGCTGCTTTAAATTTCGTTCTAGCTAACTACATAAAATCTTCAACATCTCTAATCCTACTAAATTGGAAGATCACAGCTAATAGTAGAGGTCCTCTGTGCAGAAATAGACTAATTTCGCTGAGCTGTTTGGCCACAGGCAGAGCGCATGTCCTACTTCCTATGAGACGTCTGAGAGACACTAAGGCTGAACAAGTAAACGCAGTTCTATTAATACGAGTCAATTGATTTTTTTTCCAGCCAATCGCAAACATACACTTCCCAGTCATGACGCCGCACACACATCTCACCCTGCCTCTATTCTGTAAGCTGAGTTGCTGGCCGCCAAAATTACAGGAAAGACGCCGAAAAATGCGCGATCTTAATAGATGATGCACATATTATAACCTTAATTTATCGCATGATCGAAAATAAATTTCGTATACACCATAAAACCTTGGCCGAGTTACAACTTTGTCGATAAAAAAAATCGGCTCAACCCAATTTATAAGATTGTATAGGAATTATATAACATCAACATCCTACAAAATTAAGGTTGGTATTTGTTTCAATGAATCTTTTCCCCTGTGCCCTCTCTATTCTTGCACTGCAAAGTTTTTCTAAAACCAATATGGTTTAGTGACATATAACAGTTGGCTGTAAGGCTCCAAGCAACAACATCCCTACCAGGAAACTGCAGTATAAGAATGGGACACCACTAGTAAATAATATAGTGAAAATCCTTTATAACTTGAACAGGCACAAATAGAACAATGAGTTGGATTAAGCAATCCTGTGTAATACTTAAAAAGAGTAAACTAAGGATGCTCCAAATGTTTCACAGTGACTCATGTTGTATGATAGATATGGCACAACTTTAGACTTGTCTAACTTTTTATACCAAATCTTGCTTGGTTTACTTTACACCAATATGGTAGGACAAATGTCGTTGCAATTTTGTTTTGCTTCCATTTTAAAATGGTATGGTTTGAATGGAAAAGGGACTTCCCTTTTCCATCCATACCCCTTTTACATATAAATCATGGACTCTATACAGTGAGCCACAAAAATGTCTAAACACTGCCAAAAATAAGATGTGCCAAATTGGACCAAAATGAGTCACATGTATGAAAACTGTCTAGGTCTAAAACTCACTTTGTTGCCCATAGCAACCAATCAGAGCGCCCCACGCATTTTTCCAGAGCCCTATATGAAATAAAAGCGGGGCTCTGATTGGTTGCTATGGGCAACAAAGTGAATATTAGACCTTGACAGTTTTCATACATATGGCCCATAATGTCGACACAGCATGCAACATATGTGTGAACCAAATGCTGAACAAAGATTTTAGATCAATTACAAGCTACAGATGCCGACTTTCATCCACTTTAGGGTGCACTCCTAATACATATTGAGAAATATTTTAGATTTGAGATTTGCACCTATATCAGGAATGGGCCCCCAAAAGTTTCATCTCCGAATGGATAGCCGTCACACGACTCTCCATTCTGTTCTGTGGGAGTTCCGAGTATAGCTGGATTCACAGCAAACTTGTACTGGGAACCCCCATAGAACAGAATGGTGAGTCATGTAAGAGTCCCATCGACTCTCTATTCTGAGCCAAAACTTTCATGGGCCTGTTCCCGAGATAGGTGCAAATTCCAGAGATGGGAGCCACACTTATTACACTGTGATGGCATATCTTAGAGATATGCCATCAAACCCTATGGTGGAAACTCCCCTTTAAGTAGCACAACTTATTCTACAATATATAAGTCAAAATTAAAAATTAATCCACATATTGTTGTCATTAATATGAATGCTGCTGAGAAATCTACGATTCAAAGCTCCGGGTTCTTACCTTCCTTTGTTTTACTCATTCTACCAGTCTCAATGTAATTTTTGCTGTAACTTTTATTGTATGCTACTTAAAAGCGTACACTGTGTTCTTTTCTAACTATTGCAGTGCTGATAAGCTGATCATTTTAATTTAATGTGCAATAGCCTGTGCCGTTAAAGGCTTTTTTTTAGTTGCTAGGTTACGCAGACTTTTTTTTTTTTTTTTGTATATTTTAAACAACTTATATTGCATCCTGTTACGTTTTCTCTTTTAGCATTTTTAGGCTTGACATGCCTAAAACTATTAAAACCTGTAATGAAAAGCACAAAAGGGGGCTAAAAAAAGGGAAAAATTTAAAAGCACACTGTTCTAAGATCCACTACCTGCGGTTATTTGTGGAGCTAGAGAGGCTGCACACTTTCACAGTAAAATTGTGAGATAGAGAGTCAGACTAGCTACAGTATTTACTAGCTGTCACATTGTAACAATAACAGTTGCTCAGGTTCCAACCAACCTAATCTGCCATGTCACCAAATCCAATTAACTAAAAAAAAGCAATATGGGAAAGAAAGGGAAATCTGTTGAAGCATAGTCACCCCTATTTTGCCCACAAGAAGGGTTATAGGTTTTTAAAAATTGATTGACCACCACCCCTTTTTTCTTTTTTTATTCACACTTCTTCACTTCTTCCTCAAAAATTTAATCCATATATTCTTTTATTTAAAACGTGGAAAACACATTTGTGTTCCCCCCTTTCCTGCATGGGGAAGTGTATCTTTTTTTGTGCAAAATGAGGTGGCTCCACTGACCACTTCTGGTAATGCACAAAGAATTAAGTTTTTTTTTTCAGACTTTTTTTGGTAAGGTGGCTGTCACAGTTGGCAGTAGTGGATTCACTGAACCACTGCAAGCGATGTGTTGCCAGCCAGGCAGGGGAAATTTAAAGTAGGTCCCGATTTTTCCCCAGAACCTTCCAAAAAAGCGGGTGGACTTCCCTGCGGTGGATTTTAACCAGGTCGCTACCCCACTTGCTTGCTGCGGGGGAAAAGCCAGGTATAGTTGGTTAAAATATCAGGCAGGCTCATAGTGGGGGGACAGGCAATAAGGTCAGGACAGGCGGAAAAAAGGTTCTGGTCGAGGGAAGGCAAAAAGGTACGGTCCCTGGTAACAGGACGAGACTAAAAGAACGCTTTCTCAGTAGGCGTAAGGCAAAAAGATCCAGCAGAGAAACCCGGGGGAAGAGACGGGTTAAATAGGGGCAGCGACCAAAAGGGAATCGTTTCGCGGCCCTTTTAAAATTTCAACACTCCCGGGAACACACGCCCAGGGGCGGGGCCCGCGCGCGCCGCGGCAAAAGTCAGCAGGAGCAGGCCGGGTAAGTAACAGGGGACAGGCGGGGGAATGAGCGCGCCCGCTCGGCAGCGGGGCCGGATCCCCTGTGACCGGGATAGGGTCACGGGGCATCCTGTATTACCCCCTCCCCCATTTGGCCCCCCCCCCCCTTTTGGCCGAAGGAACTTTGGATTAGATTAAAGTCCAGAATATTGTCCTCTGGTCCCAGGACCTTTTTTCCTGCCCGAACCCCTTCATCGATAGGAATGACGCTTCCATCTAATTGTCTTAGGGCCCAAGACCTTTTGGTAAAGTTGTTTGGGGCACTGCTACAGGGTCGGAGGAGCATTTTTCCCGGGGGAACGATTCAGAGCCCCCGGCTTTAAAAGAGGGAGACGTGGAAGGAGTTGGAAAACAGCATCGTGGGGGGAAGCCGAAGCTTAGGCCACTGGGTTGATGCGCTTGAGCCTTGAATGGTCCAGGAACCGGGGGGTTTCCCCCAGTTTATAGCTGGGGTCTTAAGGCTTATGTACTTGCGAAAAAAACCTTGTCCCCCGGGGAGAGTAAACGGGGGAAAGGTCTTCTCCTTTGTCTTTGCCTCTTCATGGGGCAGAAGCCTGTTGCGAGACAGGCGTGTCTGCCCCCATAGGGCCCAATAGGCCCCGGCCCAGATCCTCCACGGCCCGGGGCACTTCAGGGGCACCGAAGGGGAAAGGGGTGGGGGGGGGAAAGTTGTCCATAGAAAATAAGGGGGGCGGCCCCGTTAGTCAAAGAATTATACGAGAATTCTCCCAGGGGTAGCAGGTTAGCCCAGTCTCTTGCGTGCTGAAACAAATGGGTGGTAGTTGCCCGGACCTGATTAAACCCCTCCATTTGTCCATTGGTCTTGGATCATGCCAAGAATAAAACTTAACCTGTAGCGGGGACAGAAGGGCGCCAGAACTTAGACAAAATTGGACTCCGGCCCGGACAATATTGGGAAAGTCCATTGCAAGCGGAAAATGTGTCGAAGAACAGGCTGGCAAGACGAGGAGCAGAAGGGGGGACCTGGCAGGGGAAACGAAAGGGAGATCTTTTAAACCCCATTGGTGACTGTACTACCCACACAAAGGTATTAGGGAGGAAAAAAAAAGGGGAATCCTTATAAAATCCATAGCCACATAGTCCAAGGGCAGTTTGGGATTGGTAGTGGCTGAAGCAAACCTGCCCCCTTTTTGGGCGAGGGACTTGTTTTGGGCACAGGAAGTGCAAAGCCCGATGCATGAACATCTTTAGCGAGGTTTAGGCCCCCAATAGAAGGGAGATCAGGGGGCATGACTTTTTGTACCCCCGGATGTCCACCACTCGAGACAAAGTCCCCAATTAAAATATCCTCGCCGAAGACCGGGCGTACATAATTCTTTTCCTGGAGGGATTTATCGTATCTACGGGTTTCAGCGGGATTAGCCGTTCAGGGGGTGTGTACGTGGTGCGGTTCATCCCCTATCACGTCCGAAGCAGGGAAAAGAGCATCCACCTTGAATTTTTTTAGCCGGGCAAAAAGAAAAGAGAAAGTCAAAACCCAGAAAAGAAAGCGACCGCGGGCCGCCGGGGGTTTAGCCCTTGGGCCCTCGCAGATAAAAAGATTCTTGTGGTCGGTGTACAGGGGACCGGGTGACGAGTCCTTCAGGGGATGCGCCATTCCCCCAAGGTATTTTTATGGCCCGCATTCCCCGTCCCCAAAAAGGATTTTCCTCCCGCCCCGGAAAAGGTTTTTTGGAAAAAGCAACATGCGGGTCTTTCAGTGGGCCCTTTTTTGGGTGAGCACGCCTCACTCCAGGGGGGGTTGACTCCAGATAGAAAGTTTCTCGTATCAGGCCCAGAAAGCAGGTGGGAAGCAAATGCAGATTTTTTTCTTTACAAAGGCCCTCCCAGCCCCTGGTGGCCAAAGCCCGGGGTTTCATTTTTTTCTGGTGAGAGCCACATTGGGGATACAGCGAGGAAAGTTGGGCTGAACGCCTTAAGTTGGGAAGCCCCAAAAATCTTTGTATGGCAAGGGCCCCCTGGACGAGGCCTTGCGGACGGCAGACAATTTGTGGGACCCTTTGGAACCCCCCTTTTCCGTTTTGATTAGCCCGGAAAGGGAAGATGTTTTGTGGAGACATTTCCAACTTGGCGTAAAGGTGGTTTGCGGTAAAAAGCCCAGAAAACCCGTGAATGGGCCCTGGTGGGACTCCCCCGGTCAGAAAAAAATCGGATGTTTCAAGTAACAATCCAAGGTGTTTTAAAAGATCTCTGAGACTCATTGACAAACTCCGGAAAATCGGGACTTAAGAGCCCCAAACATCACCCGGGACTCGAAGTGGCCATTTCAGTGTTGAAGGTTCTTCCACTCGTCTCCTTTTTTGGATCCGAATGAGATTGTAAGAAACCCCATAGGTTTTCCGTTTGGAAAAGATCTTGGTCCCCAGAGAAATCAAACAGCTCGGTAAAACGGAAAAACACGGTTCTTCATGGGGATCTTTGAGACGCGGTAATCGATCAGGGGCAAGGAAACCCTCTTTCTTTGCCCCAAGAAGAACTCAGCCCCGAAGGGCAGGAGGACTTATGAATGAACCCCCTTTTGTATTTTTCCCCGGATGTTAAAAACCAGGCTTGAGTCTTGGGGACTGACAGTGAATAGACCCTGCCCCCGGGGGGAAGATGTGCCGGGGAAGTCGATTGGGAGTAAAGGGCGTAGGAGGGAGGGTTTCCCTTGCTTCTCCCCGGGAAAACGTCTGCAAATTCTTGGTAGGGTGCGGGGAAACCCGCCCGCGTTTTAGGCCTTTCTAGAGGGGAAGCGGGAAGCACGGGCGAGGGGCCACCCAAAAAAGCTAGAACAAACCTTTCCCAAACGCAAGACTTTTACCCGTTTCCCAAAAAAGAACCCAGGCTGTTGTTCAGCCAAAGGGAAGGGGCCCCGAAAATAGACGGGGGATGAGGGGTAACACGTTAAAAAAAGTAATCCTCCTTTGGGTGCCCAACCCGAAGGGACAAAGGGTCGGTAGAAACAAGAAGGGGTCATTGAGGATCTCCCCCTGATTGAGGGGATGGGAGAGGTTTTCCAGGCGGGGTCACGGAGGTTATGCTTGGGCACCAAAGCCCCATTTCCACCAAAGTCCCCCCTTTTCCCAAATCCGGGGGCCAAAGGCTTGAAACCGGATTCCCGTCCAAAAACCTGACGACAGGGTTTGTCAGGCGAGGGGTTGTTTCCCACCTAGAGAGCCTCCCCCGTAGTATGCTGCCCTTTCCCCGAGCTGGGGACGGGTTTTCAGGGCTGCACAGTAGGGCACAGGTTTTCCCCCCGTCGTCGAGAAGCCCTGTGAAGATAGGTGGGGCCCTGCCATCTGTTGGGCTCCTCCACGGCTGTTGTGGTGGGCTTTGTGGGGCCCTTTTGGACACAGGGGCAAACGAGGGGGGGCACGTGTCTGGCTCTCCCACTTAGCGAAGTTCCTTTGCCTTTCAGAAAAGGACTCAATCCCCGGGGGGCCAAGGGGATAAAACTCAAGGGGATGGAAGATCCCTTGGGGAGAGGAAACCCCCCGCAGGATAAGGGGGCCCCCTCAAATTTTTAGGGAAAAACAACCGGTGTTATTACAAGTATTTTTAAAAATCAATGATTATAACTCATCACTAAACCCGCGTTTCGATGGGAATTCTCCTTCCCCCTTCTTCAGGAGAGAGAAGTTTTGGCCCTTTGGGTAAAGAAAGGCATTTATGGCAGCCTGTTTTTTGATCTAGGGGAAGAGATCTTAAGCCTAGTTTTACACTTTCAAAAAAACACATTTTTTCCCCCCCAGAGAGAGAAAAAAAGGTTTTTCCCTTTTTTTCCCCGGGGGGCAGTCCGTGATGGGCCCCCTTGTGGAACAAAAATACCATTGCCCTCCCCAGAAAATTTTTGAAAACCCCCCTATTTCATAATTCAAGCCCAAACAGTTGGGGCAGCCGACTGGGGATAAGGCCCCGCCACCCTTTATTCTTGTGTCATAGCTATGGGGTCCTTCTTTCTAAAGTGAGCTGTGTCTAATTTCTCCTTACCCCGGGACGTGGAAACTTTCTTGTAAGTGTGAATTTTTCCATTTTTCTCCCTTTAAATTTTAATAAACTGTTTTTGTATGTGTGTCTTTATTGTTATTATCATTTTTTTGTCTATTGCAAGCACGAAATCATTTTTATATTAAAGGTTATCAGTAATTCGTTAACTCTTGTTGTTGCAGGGAAACCCAATTTCTTTGAAGGATTGTTTTTTTTCTCTTTTGGGAAAATACTGAGAGAGCAAATGAGTTGACCTGTGAGCATTTTTTACGTGTTTTTTAGAAATCGGTGAGGATCTGATACCTTCCGGGGTGAGCCCCTTTTTTTTTTTTTGGTTTTTTTTGTTATTGAAGGGGAAGGTGGTGGGCAGGGATAAAATTTTTGGGGTGCTGGACTGTCTTGTGGTAAGATTTATGCTTGATTTGCTACCTGAGTGAGAGTGAGCTCGAGTGGATATAAGTCTACCCCATTACAGTGGCCCCCCCAGTCACGTGCTGGTGAGCGCGTACGTGATACAGAGCTTGGGACCAGCGGACCTTACCGGAGCCGCTGCCACGGGGGCTGCCACAGCGGCCAGCTGCTGCTGCGGAGTGGCGAGAAGTTGCTGCATCATGGATGACAGCAGGTTAAGCTGTTGCGCCTGCTGCACAATCTGTTTGGACTGCTGAGCCACAATGGTGGTGATGTCAGAGACGCTCTGAAGAGGCACCTTTGGGGGATCCATGGAAGGATCTTACTGTCACGGTTCACAGTAGTGGATCCACTGGACCACCGCAAGCAATGGTGTGAGACACGCCAGAGAGCGGAATCTAAGTAGGTCCCGGTTTTCACCATAGCTCGCCACAGCAAGTCCATCCTATAAGTCCAGGGTAGCAACCTGGAGTCTACCAGGACGTGACTTGCTTGCGGTGGCAGCCGAGGTATAGCGTGGTACAGAATTGTCAGGCAGGCTCGTGGTCGGGAACAGGCAATAAGGTCAGAACAGGCGGCAAAGGTTCGTGGTTGAGGGACGGAGGCAAGAAGGTACGGTACACGGTAATCAGGACGAGACTCAAATAACACTTTCTCAGTAGGCGGTAAGGCACTAAAGATCCGGCAGACTAACCAGAAAGAGGCAGGCTTAAATAGGGGCAGCGACCGGCAATAGTGAATTACCGGTGCGCTGGCCCTTTAAATGAGACAGAGACTGCAGCAGGAGCGCAGCCGGGTAAGTGTACAGGGGGACAGGCAGGGGAATGAGCGCGCCCACGACCCGACATGAGGGTCGCGGCGCCGCTCGGCAGCAGGGCACGGATGCGCCTGCGACCCGGGATGAGGGTCGCAGGGGAATCCGTGACAGTGGTCTTATATGTTGGTAATCATTTGGAGCAATTGAGTTGTGTTTATCTATTGGGTTGTGTATTATTGACCCTATTTTATTTAACTTCATGGTCAGCTTATCCCCCCTTCTTGTTGGTGGAACGCATATGCATCTTACATGCCCTACAGTGATGCATCACTTCCTATTTGTTTCCCAATGTGGTTTTTCATATTGGTATGTGCTCCCTGATTATCTAATTGTATGTTTCTTTCATGTATGTTCCCTTTTATGATTTGCCTATCCTTGTATTTATGTCTGTCTCTTCCTGTCTTACACACCACCACTTGAAAAAGTGTAGACGAAACATGCGTTGGGGCTGCACATTCCCATGGGAACATGATTGTGATTTTCTAAACTCTGGTTAAGTATTGATCATGTTGGTATTTATTTATTTTGCAATCTTTCATTACCTCCCTTTGATGGTCTAGACCACAGGTATCAAACACAAGGCCCGCGGGCCACATCCGGCCCGCGGCCTTGTGATTTCCGGCCCGCTGCGCTCTCCCGGACTCCGCGCGGCTGTTTTACCACAGCCGCGCGGAGTCAGTCAGCTAGTATAGGGAGACGGCAGGAGGGATCGTTTCCCTCCCACCTTCTCCCTTTGTATGTACTGTGCTCGGTGAGCGGTGTACATACGGCGTCGCAGGGGGTGTGACGCGCCGCTTTGCTCACGCCCCCTGTGACGCTGGGTCTCCTCGGCGGCAGCCTCTGCCGCCGAGGAGATCTCTGGGAGCTGCGTGAGGGCGTAAGCGGCGTGACGTCACGCTGCTACACCATACACAGCTCCCGAAGTGGACCGGACCGCACTGCACGGACACGAGGTAAGTAGCTTTTTTTAATTTTATAATCATTAGGTGGCATCTGCCTGGCTACTGGGGGGGCTATGGTGGCATCTGCCTGGCTACTGGGGGGGCTATGGGGGCATCTGCCTGGCTACTGGGGGGGCTATGGTGGCATCTGCCTGGCTACTGGGGGGGCTATGGTGGATTGCTGGTACTGGGGGGCTATGGCTATGCCTGGCTACTGGGGGGCTATGGGGGCATCTGCCTGGCTACTGGGGGGACTATGGGGGGCATCTGCCTGGCTACTGGGGGGACTATGGGGGCATCTGCCTGGCTACTGGGGGGACTATGGGGGCATCTGCCTGGCTACTGGGGGGACTATGGGGGCATCTGCCTGGCTACTGGGGGGACTATGGGGGCCATCGGCCTGGCTAATGGGGGGGACTATGGTGGCATCTGCCTGGCTACTGGGGGGGCTATGGGGGCATCTGCCTGGCTACTGAGGGGGCTATGGGGGCATCTGCCTGGCTACTGGGGGGCTATGGGGGCATCTGCCTGGCTACTGGGGGGACTATGGGGGGCATCTGCCTGGCTACTGGGGGGACTATGGGGAGCATCTGCCTGGCTACTGGGGGGACTATGGGGGCATCTGCCTGGCTACTGGGGGACTATGGGGGGCATCTTCCTGGCTACTGGGGGATTATGGGGCATTTGCCTGGCTACTGGGGGATTATGGGGCATCTGCCTGGCTACTGGGGGATTATGGGGCATCTGCCTGGCTAATGGGGGGATTATGGGGCATCTGCCTGGCTACTGGGGACTATGGGGGCATCTGCCTGGCTAATGGGGGATTATGGGGCATCTGCCTGGCTACTGGGGGATTATGGGGCATCTGCCTGGCTACTGGGGACTATGGGGGCATCTGTCTGGCTACTGGGGGACTATGGGGGCATCTGTCTGGCGACGGGGGGGCGATATGGGGCATCTATCAGTCTACAGGGGACTATGTGGGGCATGTACCTGGCTACAGGGGACTATGTGGTGCATCTCCCTGGCTACAGGGGGGCTATGTGGGGCATGTACCTGGCTACAGGGGACTATGTGGTGCATCTCCCTTTCTATATGTGGCATATTACCTGGCTGCAGAGGGCATATTACTACCTGGATACAGGGGGCAAAGATACCTATCTTCCTACATGGGCAGATATAACTGTCATATACAGGGGGCTTTATACCCACTTATCTACCTACCAGTAGTTCTGAAATTATGTCGGCCCTTTAAGGTACATCGTGAGGCTGATGTGGCCCCCGGTGAAAACGAGTTTGACACCCCTGGTATAGATCATATTCTTAACCAATTGTGTACTTTGATGAATTGTAAATCTGTTAATATGGCTCAATATGATAAGGATACACTATTTGTAATCCCTGGGTAATGTACTTTTCCTCTTGTGTGAGGATATTTTAACATCATGATTGCCAAAAATTATTTTTGTTTTTAAATTTAATCATGCAATTGTATGCATTGTAGTAATAATTTCTGTGTTTGTATTGTTTTGGTATTTTTATTTGAACAAGATAACCCTGTTATTAACCTAAATGATAAAAGTAATACTTTTATCATTGCACTTTGCTAATATACATTATGTTTTACTCGCTTCAAAGTTTTATTTTATAAATTGATGTAAATAAGTGAATGTGACAAACAGGCCCGCCATACAGGGGATACAACCCGTACTCCTGTATGGGGCCCGGAGAAATAAGGGGGCCCGCTTCAAGCAAGCCCCCTTACTACACACTACATGAGAGAGAACGGCGCAGCCGTGCGCCGCGCTCTCTGTAGGGCCTTGCAGCGGCCGACGCGACGAGTTGCGGGGCTGCAGGGAGGGGGCCCGCGCTCCCAGCCACAGCAGCGCTCTGCCTCTCACACTTTAAAATGTACTTACATCATGCCTGAGCCGCGCCGCTGTAGCCGGAGCCGGGCCCTCCTCCTCTGGCTGTGAAACATGAATCCGTGAGGCTCCGCCCCTCGGGGCGGGGCCTCACGAATTCAACTTGTTCCGCATCCCCGCTGGGCAGTCACAGCGGCGGCGCGGCCAGAGGAGGAGGGCCCGGCTCCGGCTCCAGCGGCGCGCCACAGGCCTGATGTAAGTACATTTTAAAGTGTGAGAGGCAGAGCGCTGCTGTGGCTGGGAGCGCGGGCCCCCTCCCTGCAGCACTATAACATAGTCCCCCCTCTCCTAAAGAGCAGGAGCAGCAGTGGGGGCCCGACCTTGCCCACCCAGCAGCAGGGGCCCCCCCTCTCCCACAGAGGAGCAGCAGCAGGGGCCCCCCTCTCCCACAGAGGAGCAGCAGCGGGGGCCCCCCTCTCCCACAGAGGAGCAGCAGTGGGGCCCCCCTCTCCCACCCCGGAGCAGTGTGGGCCCCCCCTTCCACCCCGCAGCAGCGGGGGCCCCCTCTCCCACCCAGCAGCAGCGGGGACCCCCCTCTCCCAACCAGCAGCAGCCCTACAGTGTGTCCCTCTTCTCCCAACCCGCCATAACTGTGGGGGGCCCCATCCTCCCCCCTGGTCCTGTGGGGGGGAAGGAGGGGGCTCTTTCTCACCCAAAAGGCCCCCACGGCTGCTGGGTGGGAGAGGGGGGCCCCCACTGCTGCTGCTGCTGGGCCTGAGAGGGGGGGCTGCTGCTGTTGGGGGGGAGAGGGGGCCCCCACAGCTGCGGCTGCTGCTGGGCGAGGGGGTCCCCCGCTGCTGCTGCTCTTTGGGAGAAGGGGGCCCCCCCTGCTGCTGTGGTGTGGTCGTGGGGGGGGGCCCTCTCACACCCACACACAGCCATTTTTGTACACCCTAATGCATTGTATACACAATGCATTAGGCTGTAATAGTGATTGAGCTCCCTAGTGGTGAGGCACCCTAGGGGGACTCAAAGTGAATGTAAAAGAAAAAAAAAAGTTTAAAAGTGTAAAATAAATAGGTATTAAGGTATGTTCACACGGCGTCTTGCCTCTGTATGAACATACGCTTTTTAGATCCGTCTCTGGGACGGACAGGACGGACTCAGAGACGGATCTAAACAATTAGCAGTGAGTTTATCACTGCCGGCAATGAGGAAGACGCCGCTGCGTTCACATGAGATCACCGCTGCGTGTTTGCCCTGCGCCTGTCGGGTCTGTCTTGCGGATGTGCTCCAAGAATTGCATGTCATTTCTTTGAAAGACGGACCCGACAGGCGCGAGGCAGACAAGCAGCGGTGATCTCTCATAGCCCGCAGTGATAAAGTCACTGGTAATTGTTAGATGCGTCTCTGGGTCCGTCCTGTCGGCTCCCCGAGACGCATCTAAATAGCGTCAAAAGACTAGGAAATAATGAGGGTGTGAAGGGGGCGGGGCTATGACAGTGAATGGGTGGTGCCTGGGAAGGGGTGTGTTTGGGGCGGGGCATGGAAAGGGGGCCCAGGAACTTTGGCTGTATGGGGCCCCAAAATTTCTATTGGCAGCCCTGGTGACAAAGACAAACCTTGGCCTATGAGATAGTAATAAAGACTACACAGCACTCAAGGATGCACAAAGGTGAATATATTAGAAAAAAGGTCATACAACCTCATGGTGATTACATATACAACATTGAGGTACAATAGCACAGCAGTAAGTATGCAGAAAAGACACTCAGCAGGACAGGACATTCAGTGAAGAGAGGCAATATTACCTAGCATTATGGAGCAATAGAGATCGCTGCTGTGGGACCCAGGGATTTAGGAGTTTTCTCTTAGGCCTCGGACACACGACAGTTTTGACCTCGTCGGACCATGCCGCAAACTCGCGTCTCCCGGGCGGGGGGGTTTGCGGCGCGGGCGGTGGGCGTGGTCGTGGCGCAGGAGGGACGTGAATTGGGGCCCGGCCTGGGCCGAGGATTTGCCCCCATGCAAATTAATAGCAAACCGCGTCCCAGCCGCGCACCACCCGCGGCGACACCCGCGGCGATGCCCGCGGCAGCACCGCGCGGCCGCCGCACAGAGAACTCACTTTCAGGAATTGACAGGAGAGTTCTCACACTCCGCGGGTTTGGCCGCGGCTCCGGGGCCGCGGCCAAGCCCTCTGAGTGTGAATATTAACGCGGTTTCCCATAGGAAACCATGTTAATAAACTAGACGCGATTTGGCCGCGGTTTTGTCCGCGGAAACCGCGTCGAACCGCGGCCATAACCGCGGCCAAATCTGTCGTGTGAACGGGGCCTTAGAATTTCCTACAATATTCTAATTTTGTGAGCTGACCAAGGTGATATACAAACTTCATAGAAAGAGTATAGATGGAAACACCATGCACATGCACAGTCATTTACACAAAAATCTCTTTGGGGGAGATGATTTGTGCATGCTCTTGAAAGATTTATTAAACACCAATTTTGTCAATTGCAGAAAATGGTTATAGTCAGGATAGTTAGATGTTGATAAGCAGTCTTAGAATGGGTCCACCTGAATAACATGCCTAAACATCTTGTTGTCCAGACTTAAATATAGGATTAAGAAGGCCCTTTGTCAGTTGATAAGGGATGGAGTACTGCATAGATTTATACATTGCCTCCTCAGTGGTGGGGTAACCTTGCAATTTAGTAATTAAAGTTACCACATGTTCCCTCCTACGGATGGTTTGGCAGTCGACCCTTTTGGATTTCATGGCTATACCAGTATATGAATAAGCGGCTTGACTTGAAAATTGCTGTTCACAAACGTTCGCCGGGCAATGTGACTAAGCTAGAGATATTTTCTAAAGAAGAATGGACAAAAATCCCAGTCTCTAGATGTGCAAAGCTGGTAGAGACATTTCCCCAAGGCGCTTTTATTGCAAAAAGGGGGGAAAAAAAAATTGATTGAATATATTGCACTCCCCCCTTTTCTTTTTTAAAAATTTTTTTGGGGGAAAATGAAAAAAAAAAATTTTTTTTGGGGGGGGGGGAAAAAATTTTTAAAAAAATTTTTTTTGGGGGGGGGAAAAAAAAAGGGGGCAAGGGGGGGGAAAAATTAAAAAAAAAAAATAAAAAAAAAATAAATAATTTAAGGAAAATTAAAAAACAATACCCAAAAAAAAAAAAAGAAAAGGGTGGGCGCCCCCCGGGGGGAAAGGCATCTTCGCAACAGACTGCAGCTTTCATTGCAATTAAAGGGGGTCCTAGAAAGCATTGATTGAATATATATGCACTCCACACTTTTCAGTTAATCAATTTGCAAAAATATTTGGAAAACCATGTACAATTTCTTTAACATAGCACAAATACTTGCTACTCTATGTTGCTCTGACACATAAAATCTAAATAAAATACTTTTAAGCTTGTGGCCTGAAATGTTTAACAATAAGGGGTGTTCAAGGGGTATGAACAATTATATATATATATATATATATATAATTATTATATATATATATATATAGATATATATATATATATATATATATATATATATATATATATAAATGTCACATGCCTTTGCCTGACCTGTGTCAGTGTTTATATGTAGTTGGATGACCATGTGACATGCTAGGGCATTTATCTATGTGGATTCTTGCTACACTGGCAACCAGTGCCCAAATCAAAGTGCTAGTTGTTTAATATATGCAGTGGCTAAGTCCCAATGACAGTTGTCAACATCTCTTCCTTCCTATTTGACTGGAATTGTTGGAAGAAAGGGGACAATGCTATTGGTATTTTAGTCAGTTATATTTTAACTTTTGGACAATGCAAATACTAATGCTTTTGTGCATGGTCCTATCAGGAGACAAAGATCACCTTAATCCTTTAGCAGCACAGGTGTAACTTTTACCCTTGTGTACTTGTATATCCATTTCTCTACCAGGAACTGGGCATCTGGCCATATGGTATTCACTATACTGAGTACCACAAATCCTAAACTAGAGTGGAGTTCAGTAAAGCGACATTGTACATTTATAACACATACAGCCGTAGCAGTGGGTTGTATGTAATGTAAAGTCATCTCAAGTAGAAAATACATTAGCTGGTGAGGTGCGTTAAGTCAAGGCCATGAAACGTATATGAAATAGAGTAGAAGACCATTAAAAGAATGATGAGTTTAAAAGCCCTTTGCAATAAATCAGTCCTTTAAAAAAGGAAAGGAGCAGAAATTAACTTTGTAAGAGGTATGAATTATTGCCTGAGCCATTCTTGTCAGGGTCATCCAGCAACAAAGAAGTTAACCTAATGTCATAATGTCGCTTCCACCATTTGGTTCTAAAACATACCCTGTCAGGAAAAATTCCTAATGCCATATTACTGCTGATAAGTTACGCTGAAATTACCAGCATGACCTTGAGCAGACAATAATTCTTTACACGCTCCTGACAGCTTTGATTCAACTCTTTCTTGAATTGTTGTTCTTCTTCTTTTGCTATTTTTGTTGTTGCTTTCTTTTTTTAGGTATTTCTTAGATTTTCCTGATTAAAAAGAAATATATGCATTTGACCATATTGCAGATATTAACATGTGGGTCAGCGCAAAACAAGTAGTAGTAAATCAAATGTTGTGTAATAGAAATCAGAGAACATGGTGACAATTAAACCATAGCACTGTGCCGAAAACACAGTTGCCAAAAAATAAATGCTAAATGCTCATAGGTATGGGGAAAAATAGTCATTCCAAAACACACAAGTAGCTGGCTCGAAGCGGCTTCAGAAATGTATCACAGCACATAATAAGCATGCCATTCGTCTTGATTATTTCAATCTTCCTATTTAAAGCTTCATCATGGTGGCAGCTGGTTTAAACAGAGCTGCTCATTTAACAAGTCACTGCAGGAGCCAGACAAGTTAAATAAGTGCCCTTCCATATTACAGCGAGCATTTCTCTTGCAGCTCTTCTTGGATCACAGGTCTGGCGGATAATCTGTAGAAATATGCTCATGAGATAAGTGGCCCAAAAGCATTTCAGGGTATATAAAGAAAAGAAATGTGCAGTAAACGGATCTCGAAAATAAGCTAATGCATTTAAATATCATTCATGAGAAATTTTCTTTTATTATGGCACTTAATGATTTCCATTAATTCTATTAAAACAAGGTAGTGAAAAATGTTATGTCTGCCTTAACCCAATTTGATTTAAATCACCTTTCTTTCTGGTAAATTTCAACTAAACTACAGTAAATTATGTTTTTGACACTAGTAAAAATGTGAGTACTTTTTAATAAAGACTTTATTTTTGAGCAACATTTTAGAACATTCCACAATTCATATATATTGCCAACCTTCTAAATAACATAGCTAATGTTTAACACGCATGCGTGTTCAGTACAGGAAAAAGGAACGAGCCTGTTTTAGACGCTTTTGGCTATGAATTTATTCCAGAGAGAAAAAAGGCTTTCCCAATCCATGTTACTTCCCAATAAATGCCATCTTGAGATGTATTGGAGAAATATCTACATATACATGTTACATTATGTCTCTATATTCAATGTAAAAGCTGGTAAATCCTCATGATATATACATCTTGCATTCTAGTAACCTAAATAATATATTTTTAATCCTGTATATAATTCCCTCAGTATTATTCAAAATGCCTTCAGCCATGTATATTACTGCATTATCAAATAATTAACCTCTCTTTACCAGCTTTTATTTGCTGAAACAGAAAAAAATTAACAGGAAAATTGATAAAAGCCAAAATAAATCAATAACAGTAAAGTCAAACATGGATTTGGATACAAACAACGTAACAACCAGACCTGATTGGGCCATATTTTAAAAAAATAACTTTTTTCATAATTTCATTCTTGTATTCAAAAAGCCAGAACTGTTGTATTTATCTATTAATGCTGCTATATGATTGTTACATATTTATATAGTTAAAAAAAAAAAAATTGTAAGGATGAAAAAAGACAGATGTCCATCCAGTTCATCCTTTTTTGATACAGTGTTGATCCAGAGGAAGGTGAAAAATCTTAAGGGGTCGAAGCCAATTGTCCTCATTTTATGTCCCCACGAAGCCATCTTCTGTCTAAACTAACCCTAATTTTGTCAATCTTTCTTTGTATTTTAGCTCACCCAGTCCTTTAATTATTTTTGTTGCTCGCCTTTGAACCTGTTTTTTTTTGTTGTGCACTGGTGACCAAAACTTTACACAATATTCTATGTGTGTTCTGACCAGTGATTTTTATAATGAAAGAACAATGTTTTTATTGTATGCATCTATGTCCCTTTTAATATGCCCCATGTTCCTATTTACCTGCGTAACACTGGCTGCTACAGTTAAGTTTACTGTCCACTAAGATTCCCAAGTCCTTCTCCATGTCACTTTTACCCATGATGTTTCCATTTAACAAGTAATCATGTAACGGATTTTACCTCCTCATGTGCATAACCTTGCATCCGTGTTAAACCTCATCTGCCACTTTTCTGACCAGGTCTCCAACTTATCCAGATCCCTTGGTAATAAAACATTATCTTCTGTTGTGTTAATTACTTTAAAGAGCTTAGAGTCATCTGCAAAGATTTATATTCTACTGTGCAATCCTTCTGTAAGGTCATTAATGAATATATTAAAGAAAATAGGATCCAATACTGACCCCTGTGGTACCCCACTAGTAACACGGATGCAATCAGAGCATGTACTATTAATCATCACCCTTTGTTTACCCACCTGCAGACATTTTCCCCCATTCCAAGCATTCTCATTTTACTTTCCAACCTTTAATGTGGCACAGCATCAAATGCTTTAGAAAAATCCAGATAACTCGAAATCTAATCCCTCATAGAAGCTGATGAGATTAGTTTGACAGGACCGATCCTTCATCAACCCATGCTGAAATGGAGTTATACATTTATTTTCAGTGAAATGCTGAAAACCTCTTAGAGAACCTTCAAACAATTTACCTACAACAGAAGCTAAACTTACCGGCCTTAGGATTCCAGGATCATTTTTGACCCCTTTTTGAATATTGGCACCACATTTGCTATGCCCCAATCTTTTGGGACATACCCTGTTACTATACAGAGTTACTTTCTTTGCTTAGCTTTGTTCATTTTTTGGAGAAGAAATAACCATTTTTGCTTTGCTTTTTTAATTTGCTAACCAAAAATTTAAATCTTTATTCTAAAGATAGATGGAAATCCAGAGATACCAAATATGTTTCTTACAGACATTTTACAGACACAATATAACTTTTTATGGAAAAAAGTAATTTTGTTGACATACCAATATGAGGGCTAAATGTCTTTGCATTTTGATAGACACTATTCAATATATACATATAATTCATAGGTTGTGATGCACATATATTTGCTAAGGTAGCAATTTTCAAAGTGAAGCATTAAAAAAAAAGTTAAATCAATAGGTTGTGCTTTTTGGAGGGGTACTTTTTTCAGGAATTGATCTGGACCTTCCCAGGGAACCTTATGGCCGGTACACCACTCCCTTTTAAGGAAATCCAATTACAAGTGTGCAATTATAACTTATATACCATACACTGCAAAACAGCCCCAAGCCACAGGGTGGCTAAGCCAGTTCAAGTTTGCATCTTTACAAAAATGACTGTGTTAGGACCATTCAATTAACCTTGCAGCAACGTATAGCAATAGCTTCACTTACAAATCACAGATCAAGGGATACTTGCAGGATACAATATTAAATCTAGAGGGTTCCACAGTAATGTACAGAATGAAAATGAATGATCTTTTGATATTGCCCCACTAGCTCATTCACTTTGTTAGCTTGGAGGAATATACCCTTTAATGGAAATCTGGACTGTCAGTCTCTTTGTTTACACTATACTTCCTGGTGGTTAAGAACACTTATATGGCATGGATTTACTGTATACAGCAGCCTACTGAATATGTAGTACAAGTAGGGGTATCCAAACTGGGGATGCAAGGGGTAACAGAAAAAATACTTTAAGGTGGATAGAAATATTCCAACTTTTCACAGTGTATCCCCAGTAGATACAGTCTTCTCACCAATGTAAGTTTCAATTGAATATGTGTTGATTTAATCAGAGAATTTGGAACATGTTATGTAAAGACATGACTGACACCATAAGACCAGTGTACAATTTCCATAATATGGTTTACCATACGCTGGTTTCACCCTTTATTTGGGGGGCAATCTACACATCTTGTGTCATATGGTATTTTACTTTATGGATTTTAAGGCAAGCTAGGTCTGTTATATTGTTAACATTATGATTCTTATTTACTATGTTAACATGCGTGCCATACGTTTCTGATCTCTACTTTTGGCAGGATGTTTATACTTCACAGAATGGTAGACTCCCTGAATATGTCCAGCTTAGTTGTGTTTTCTGAATGTGGGCCATTAGGATTTCCACACAATTTTCTTTTTACATAGAATCCCTTAGAATTTTAGATGCAGAATTTAAAAAGTAGATGCAGATTTTGCTATTCAAAGTTTATTTCTATCAATTAACAAAATACAAAGTGAATTAATAAAAGAGGAATCAAAATCAAATTAATATTTGGTGTGACCTCCCTTTGATAATGTGGCCCCACAGAGTTTGTCTTGGATTACATAACAAGATTTGAGCAACTTTATATCCACAGAAGATCTGTGCTTAGTTCTCCAACCTCCCTGCCAAGTTTCTTCAAAAACTATGTGCAAGTATACCTAGAAGAACCAATGCTGTTTTGAAGACAAATGGTGGTCATTAATGTAAAGTTCTTATTTAAGGAAAGGACCATTATTGGTTGGTGTTGAAAAGCATGGGAATGGGCACAGCAAATATTGATTTTTTTTTTTTTTTTTCATTTCAGTCAGTCAGTGCAAGTAAGATAAAAGTTGTTATTTAAAGGAAGAACTCATTATTGGTTGATGTTGAAATGCATGGGGATGGGCATGCAACCATTAAGAACCTACTGTGAGTTCAACTACAGCCTGGGCAACCCTGTAGACAAGGTGCCCTCTATAAGAAGAGAAAAAGAAAACTCAGGAAAGGTGCAGTGCGCCCTGACTGCCACCCAGCCCACTGTCCGTGCTTACTTGGCGTGCTGCCCTAGATGGCACACCCCAACTGGATGACAGACCCTATGCTACTACGTGCAGGGCCATCAGGGGAATGCAGAGTCGATCAGTCCGGGTCAGTAACGGCATGGGTACGTCAAAGCCAAGAATCGGAAGCCAGAAGAATAACGAGAAGCAAGCCAAGGGTCAAAACACGGACAGGAACGCGGTACAGAATCGGAGGTCAAAATGCTGTCAAGAAACAAGTCGAGGTCAGGTAAGCAGGAATACACACACCGGCAATACAGGAGATCAGCTCTGAGATAACCTTTCACAGGCAAAGAATCGCAGAACTAAGGAGATTTAAATGGAAAGCCTGGACACCATCCCAGCAGTTGATTGGAGAGGTCTCCGGGACCTCCTATAGGCCTGTGCGACACACCCTCTGACCTGAGTAGAAGCCGAGCCGTCAATCCTAGGTTCATCAGTGTCACGGGTGGGCCCGCGACCCCCGTCCCGGGTCGCAGGCACACCCGTGGTCGCTGCACGAGCGGCACCGCCGCCCGCATGTCGGGCGGTGGGAGCGCTCACCCGGCCGGCCCGGCTCCTCTCTACTTACCCGACCGCGCTCCTGTTGCGGTCTCAGCCTCCCAGTGCGCGCGTCCCCGATATCTAAGGCGCACGCGCGCCGGCACTGCGAGATTTAAAGGGCCAGTGCACCGGTAATTGGCTATTGCCGGCCACTGCCCTTGTTTAAGCCTATCCCTTCCTGGGGCCGTTGCCGGATCGTTAGTGCCATTTCAGCCTATAGAGAAAGCGTTACAAGCCTTTTTCTGTCTTACCGTGTACCGTACCATTAGCTTCCGTTCCTCGACCACGCATCTTGCCGCCTGCCCTGACCTAGTGCCTGTCCACGACCACGAACCTGTGCCGCCTGCCCTGACCTTCTGCCTGTCCCCGACTACGAGCCTGCCTGACGATTCTGCACCACGCTATACTTTGGCTGCCACCGCAAGCAAGTCACGTCAGGGGTAACGACCTGGTAGACTCCCGCCGCAGCAAGTCCATCCTGCTTTGCGGCGGGCTCTGGTGAAAACCGGGACCTACTTAGATTCCGTTTCCTGGCGTGGCTTACACCATCGCTTGCGGTGGTCCAGTGGATCCACCTCCTACGTCCGGGACGTGACAATCAGCAAGGCCTCACCCAGGGTATGTGGACAAGTCAGAGGGATTAATCCCTATAGCGTCTTGCTGCTCAACAACAGAAACGTGCGCCGTGACAGTAACTTTGTTATGTTGGCTTTTTACTATCCCATTTATCTTTCTCTGTAGACTGCTTTTTAATTATCACTGCTATTATTTGAGTTGTTTAGAATATTTTTCCTACTTCCTATTAAATTCATCTGATTGAGAAGTAAATCAGCTTTGTGTTTGCATTCATATGGTCTCCTACAACCCTAAAAGTAACCGACAATCATGGTTGGAGTCAGGTGAAATACTAGGCAAGTTTAATTTTGGGTTTTATGGATACTGACAAATTTCCCAACAACCAATACAGCAATCAAGGGCCGGCATACTTCACTGTAACTTGTCATTCTACAAAAGTAAGTTTACTTCAATGGCAATAATGACCCCTATCAAAGATCTTTACTCTTAACAACCATGCTACCCCTGAAAGGCATCACTATCTCCTTGAAAATGATCTAGGTCTAAGACTTTCTTTGTTGCTCATAGAAACCAATCAGAGCTTCCCTTTCATTTCATATAGTGCTCTGAATGAAAGGGGAGCTCTGATTGGTTGCTATGGGCAACAAAGAAAGTCTTATGCCCAGAAACTTGTCATACATATCCCCCTTTATTTTTAATTATAGTGAACTATTTTGCACCCACTGGGTTTTTTGTTTTTTTTACCAGTTTAGTCCAGCATGTTACTGCTTGATATGTGTGTGCTAACAATTCCTTGGACAACATATCAGTCACATTATAGCCAATCAAAATGTTATATACTGTATTTGGGCAACTTAAGGCGTTCAGTCCTAAAAGGTCACATGTCACAATGTGCAGGAATATCTTTAATTGATCTATATTATAAATGCACTTATCATACTTGATCTATGTTTTAATAGCAAGAAGTCAGCAATATGCAAGTAATTAAGTAAGTCAGACTCATGCAGTTCATTAGATAATGTGTCTCAGTCATCCCTGGAAGGTCACGACATCATATAGTCAGTTACAGTCAGTGATAAGAGTTGCTACCAGGAGTCATCCGGATGCAGCCTGGCAATGCTCCCCAGTTACTGGCTACACAGTAATAGCAATACTTATATTCATAAGTGATATAGAAGCATATAATTGCATATCATTAATAAGTACTGTATATACATACCGGTAATGTGCAAATACAGCAGCTACAAAACCTGTTTATCTTTTACAGGAATTTTTAGCAGTAAATCTGAGCCAAGTACTGACAATGATCTACACGTAGATATACATGTGACCTGATCATCCTAGAAATCTCTAATATTTCTAGTTCCCCAGAGCTTCACTAGAAAGATGCTCCATATAATCTCCTCAACAAATATCACCCATCATCTGAGATAGTATATGGATATGATACATGGACAAGTGGGTTGGATATTTAAAAAAAAGGTTTTTAGTTATATATGTTACATAGTTACATAGTTAGTACGGTTGAAAGAAGACACGTGTCCATCAAGTTCAACCAAGGGTGTGGAAAATGTGGGTGATGGGAGAGAGACAAGGACATTATGCCCAGCCTCACCACTGGTTAATTACCTTGAAACCCACAAGGCAAGAACCAATCTGCTCCAGTGGAGACCGTCTCTGACCCCAGAGCCTTAATGTTAATAGTTCTCATGCTGTTATAAACCGTACAATGATGATAACTGCAATCAAAAAAAGGAAAAAATCCCTAGTTTTTATATTCTATCCAGGAATGAACAGGTAGTTGGCAACCCTGCACATGGGGGATTTAGAACGTTTATTGTAGCCTTGTGCTGGACAATAAATATACAGTTGACAACAAGAGCAGGACACTTCATTTAGATGAAAGTCTGTATTCACACACATAGTTCGTGTTGGACTGGGATACCTGGGGCCCACCAGTGTAGTTGATTCTTAAGGGCTCACCAGTGGAGTTAATTCTTGGGGCCTACCAGTGGAGAAGAATCTGGGGGATCACTGGTTGAGTTGATTCTTGGGGCCCACCAGTGGAGTTGATTCTTAAGAATCCACCTGTGGAGTTGATTCATGGGGCCCACCACTGGAGTTGATTCTTGGGGGCCACCACTAGAGTTAACTCATGGGGCTCGGTCTACAGCTACTGTGCAAGACCGCACATAATGCACATGCCTCTTGCTTTCTGTCTCTTTCTTTGCCTTTCCCCCTGAAAAGCAGCCCCCAACCTGCTATTTTCAATGGCTCACCGTGCCCAAGGGCCCACCGGTAGTTTCCCTGCCTCTCTGGTGACCAGTCTGAGCCTTAAAGGGATTGTCTCGCTACAAAGAATAGCTTTCAAAATGTAGGGAACACTAAATGAAGATATTTTCCAAATACATTGCTTTGTTCATCTTTTTTTGTTAAGGAACTACAAATGATTTTATCACCTTCCTGGCTCTATTTGGTTCCCTCAGTGACCGACCTGTGTACTCTTTTCTCCCCTTCTGTTTGTTCTATATGATAGCAGGGAGTCATCGTCATCACACAGGTCCCTGCAGCCAGAGTGAGAGCAGAGTGTTATCTGAACTTTCAGAAAAAAGCCTGTTATTACTGCTTTTTACTTTAAATAAATCTCCTGCTCGAAGTTTCAGAGAAGATTCTAAGCTAATCTAAACTAATTAGCAGACTGAAAACACTGAGTTGAATACAGGGAGTGGATGCACAGAGCTCGTATGCTAATTACAGACAGTCTGACCAGGAAGTGACAGGATGCATCTATGAAACTCCGAGGGGAGACAACCCATTTAAATATTAAGGGTGACATGTATGTTTTTTGTCGCCCTAACGTCAATTTTATTGCGTGCATTAGTAGTATAGAATGCTCCCTAATTTATGAACCAGTTCTATTGCAGGTCATAGATTTAGCACTTTCTAGCTCCAAAACGTCAACTGAGACTCAGGTAGACCACTTTAAACTTGGTATGCCTGTTCCAGCAGTAATGTGCCTACAGTCATAAATGTATAGAATTCTACAGTTATGGTGCAACATGTCTCCAGAACACCCCCACATCTTAGGCCTGCTAATACATTGGGAGAACATGGACAGTTTTTGGGCTGAAAGGACACCAGATTACTGGCACAGCCCCGTATAAACATGTCACCATTAGTAACCTGCATATAGTAACCTGGATAGTAAAATGGACATAGTAACCAGCATATTGTGTGCTTTTGTACAGCACTGATTGAATGAAGGTTTCATGCATACTGTATCACTGACTCCATATAGGCTAAGGGGGAGCTAGTAAACACTAAGGGAAACCTATAGCACCATGGAACTCATTTATCAAAACTGTCTACCAGTAAATCTGTCTTTGCTGCAATTAGCTAGCATTAGCTCAGATTTCTGTTTTCCAGAGCAGTTTAATAAAAATTAAAGCTGCAAATTGTTTGCTGTTGGAAACAAAGACATATTTACTTTTAGTTTTGATAAATGAGGCTCATTGATACAGATTTGTTATAGCAATTATGCCAGAATTCTGTTTCAATTTGCCCCAAAATGTTGGTGTACATACTTTACATTACATTTATTATGTGTTTTAGAAAGTCCTAGATACTTCTGAAACTTTTCCAACAAAAGGTGTGTGGTCTTCAGTAAATCAGTAATGGTGAGACTTACAGGTTGGCACCATACACCAAAATTATCCAACAAAAGGGCTATTTGATTGGTAAAAGGGGCATGGATTCATGGAAAAGAGGCATGCCTTAGTGTGCAACTCTGCCTGCCAAAAAAGGACCCCAATTTTGGTTCAATTAGTCACATAAAGTAAGACAACTAATACATGTGTAAATTTAGACTAGACAGTTCTAAACCTGCCCCAGATTTATCAGCACTATCATAAATGTGGCACATTTTAATACTATTTAGTCTAAGTTTATACTGTCTAAGTGTTAGACTAGTGATAATACTGCCCCAATATGCTTATAAAGTGGCATGCAACAGATGCATCCATTGAAAGCGTAGATCAGGAAATCCTCCCAACATATACCATTGCATCCACACTGTGACTAAATTAGAGCTAGTACGCCAATGGAAAGTGAATAAATAGGTACACCTCTAGATGAAGACTGTATAATTATTTCAAATTCAATCAACCCCAGTTAATGTTGAAAGTCCCAACAGATGGTTATTTTGATTAAAAATGTAATAACAATGTATTACAAGATTCATTACACCCACAAATTAAAAATGTGTATATTTCTGCGCAGAAAATACTGACAAAATGTTTACTATTAGAGAGAGATAGGCAGCTGGAAAGAGTCAGGCAGCTTGAGAAGATCTGTAGAAAACAATTCTAGTAACTCCTATAATACTAATGTGTCAAGTTTATTGCTTCAGGCCAGAGTTGAACTGGGGTGCCTCTGGCCCATCAGTGGAACTGATTCATGGGGCCCTTCATTGTAGTTCATTCTTGAGGCCCACCAGTGGAGTTGGGTCTTGGGGCTCACCCTACAGCTACTGTAGATGACGGCAGTCTGCATCTCTTTTTCTTCCTTTCTCCCTTAAAGGCAACCCCAGGACTGAATTGTTCAGGGGCCCACAATGTCCGAAGGCCTATGAGTGGTTTCTCCTGTTCGCCTGTGGGCTAGTCTGACCCTGCATTATACTCAGCAAAAAGAGAGGCTGTAATCGCTACAAAAGATGCCTCAATAAAGAAAAAGGGACTGAACACTTGTGTTAATGTGATATTTCAGCTTTTTTATCATTAAAAATGTGTACAAACAGCACGTGTCGCACTGTAAATTCAGTCCAGTCTATGGGCAGCATGTTATATAGTTATATATATTTGTAAAAAAAAAATAAAAAATTCAGTAAAACTCAGAATTTATTCATTTAAACCTCTGCTCATTCTGGGCCTAGGAGTCTAGTGATTGGTTTAGTCAGTGATTAAAAGTCCTCTCCTATGACAGTGAATGTATAGACAGTTGTCAATAAATAAGTAGGACCACCAAATGGACTTCTAAAGCCAATAAAAGCAGAGATTTAATTGTATAGATGACAAGTTATACTGGAACTTTTTAATTAAAACCCTATATCAATCTGCTAAACTCCTTCTGCCGTATAACATGATGCTTGTAGATTGGACTAAATCTACAATACGACTGGTTCACTTTTAACCTATTTTCTCTATGCCATAATGGACTAGGGTGTATTGATGGATACGAGCAAAATAGTACAATTCATTTTAGAATAAGACAGTAACAAAACAAAATGAGGAGGAATGGAATACTTTCTAAATTCACTGAACATGTGTGTTCTGCGTATTTGAGTACCCATAAAAGAGGCCAATTGATTTCATATGCAAAGCTCTAAGTTGCTGCTCTGAGACTTCAGTGCTTTAGAGGCCATTACATTCTGTGAATAGATAGCTGCTGCTCCTCTATCACAGATGGCTATTTAGTATTGTTGCAACCGTAGTGTTAAGACAGATCCGATATGATCAGATATGACAATATTCTTTACTAGTGAGGTTATTCTGTAAGCAGTGTCACTTTTACTGTGAAGCCATGATTTATGAAATAGCACAGATGGTGGTATTACAATGCTACGCAGTGAGGGCTCCTTATATTTAGGCTGGGTGCCTATTCATGTCATGTTGTGTTTATTGCTGTCATGAAGATTCTGTACATACAACTCACTGCTCAATTTAATAGTACTCAATGCTAGTAACAGGGTTGACCCAGCTTTTCCTGTCAGAACATGGCCTCAGTTCTTCATGGCATAGATTCAACAAGGTGTTTTGCAACGGATGATCAGATTATGTACAGGGGCAAGAGTGCCAAGAAAATATTCCCCACACCATGACACACACCACCACCAGCCTGAACCGTTGATACAAGGCAGGATGTATCCATGTTTTCATGTTGTTGACGCCAAATTTTGACCCTACCATCCGAATGTCGCAGCAGAAATCGGGGACTCATCAGCCCAGGCAACCGTTTTTCCAATCTTCTACTGTCCAATTTCGATGAGCTTGGGCAAATTGGAGCCCCCAGTTTCCTGTTCTTAGCTGAAAGGAGTGGCACCCGGTGTGGTCTTTGCTGCTGTAGCCCATCTGCCTCAAAGTTCGCCGTACTTTTGCGTTCAGAGATGCTCTTCTGCCTACCTTGGTTGTAAGGGGGTGGCTATTTGAGTCACTGTTGCCTTTCTATCAGCTTGAACAGTCTGCCCATTCTCCTTTGACCTCTGGCATCAACAAGCATTTCCGCCCACAGGACTGCCGCTCACTGGATGTTTTTTCTTTTTCGGACCATTCTCTGTAAACCTAGAGAGGGTTGTGCGTGAAAATCCCAGGAGATCAGCAGTTTCTGAAATACTCAGACCAGCCCTTCTGGCACCAAACAACCATGCCACGTTAAAAGGGCACTCAAACACCTTTCTTCCCCATACTGATGCTCGGTTTGAACTGCAGGAGATTGTCTTGACCATGTCTACATGCCTAAATGCACTGAGTTGCCGCCATGTGATTGGCTGATTAGAAATTAAGTGTTAACGAGCAGTTGGACAGGTGTACCTAATAAAGTGGCCGGTGAGTGTAGTTGGTGAGATGAAATAGCTACAAATTTACATCTAGAAATCTAAAACAAGTCACTACATTGACCTGCAGCTCTTTACTACTGTCAGAACTATCTTTGGGGACACTCAGTTTGGTAGTGTAGTTGAGGGCATACAATCTTAAAGTGCATAATATATGCAGAGTGAGTGTATTCATGTTTATAGATAGTTACATAGTTACATAGTACGGTTGAAAAAAGACATGTGTCCATCAAGTTCAATCAAGGGTGGATGAAATGTGGTTGAAAGGATGGAGACAATGACATTGAGCACAGCCTCACCTCTGGTTAATGCCCTGAAATCCACAAGGCAAGAACCAATCTGCTCCAGTGGAGAACCTATCTCTGACCACAGAACCGTCACCAGACTGGATCTAGAATTTTACATAGCTACATACGCATTAATATTCTTTAGTTTCAGGTAGTTATCTAAGCCTTTCTTGAAACTCTCTACAGTTTCTGCTGTGACCAGCTCCTCAGGCAGGCTATTCCACAGATTCACAGTTCTTACAGTGAAGAATGCTTTTCTCCTCTGGAGATTGAATCCTCTGGAGATTGAATCCTTTTTTCTCTAGCTGAAGGGAATGTCCCCTTCTCTTTTGAGGGGGCTTTACTTGAAATAATTTTTTCACATACTTTTTGTAGAGACCATTTATATATTTATATAAATTAATCATGTCCCCCGAAGCCGTCTTTTCTCAAGACTAAGTAAGTTCAGTTCAACTAACATCTCCTCATAACTAAGATGCTCCATTCCCCTTATAAGTTTGGTTGCTCGTCTTTGCACTCTCTCTAGCTCCATTACATCTCTTCTATAAACTGGGACCCAAAACTGAACAGCATATTCTAAGTGAGGCCGCACCAATGCTTTATACAGCGGTAGAATTACATCCTTGTCCCGCGAGTCCATGACCCTTTTAATACACGCCAATATCTTACTTGCTTTAGAGGCAGCTGATTGACATTGCATACTGTTCTGTAGTCTATGATCTACAAGAACACCCAGATCTTTCTCAACAAGCAATTCTCCAAGATATGTATAATGTGTTACACATGTGTATCATTTTGAAGGATTCATTTTCATGTGTAAGTTGTTGTTATTCTTCTGCTTATTGCTGATATTATATGTTTTATTTCTATAATTTTCTATCCAATCATTTTGCCTTGCATGAAGAAGGCATTCATTGTCACTGCTCATGCAGAAGTAATATGTGAATTTGATAACCAATAGGAATGTAAATCGTACAAAAATAAAGACACTGATCTGTGAAATACATGATCTACAAAAAAGGGAAAACAGTTCTCCAAATATCACGAGGTATTGCAACAATATATTTTGGATGAATGTCTAATCATAAAGCCATAGGCATTAATACATGGGTTACTCTCCTCCCTTTGCTGCTATAAAATCTACTATCATGTAAATATAGATTGTGACAATCAATTCCATTGTGACTCACATTTATTATTCCAATTTATCCCCAAAATCTGTGCTGGGGTTGAAGTCAAGGCTCTGCACAAGGCAGTCATATTATTCCCCATCCAATTTAGCACACCATTTTTTATAGACGACACATTGTACGTGCAAGGATATTCATGATCAGATAATAGTGCAAACCTTGTATGTAACATGCAGTTACTTCATTCCAATATTTTGTATTGTGGAATAAAGTCTAACTTTTGTTTGCATATAAAACTACTTTGAGTGCCGTGACTTTTCCTATGTTCTACTCATATACATAGGACACCCCCCTTACCTACAAAATTTGAATCACAAATAATACATATGACCCCAGTCAGCATGCACTAAAATGAAACATATCACACACAGTTTTCCTTAGACTCTCAGGCTGTGCTATTCCGTACAACAGAAGAAAAAGATACAGTATACCAATATAAACCAGCCTGACCAAGACCATAAGGACATTCTTTTGAGCAGGTGAATAGGGGCCTATAAATATGGATGTATATGCTCAGGGCCGCCATCAGAAATTTCAGGGCCCCATAAGGTGAAGCATCTGGGCCCCCCCCGCACATCAACCCCGCCCTCTGCCAACCCCATTTTCCCGCCCCGACGTCAACCCTATCGCCCCGCCCCCACATCAACCCCATCGCCCCGCCCCCATGTCTACCCCACCCTCTGCCAACTCCATCGCCCCACCCCCACATCAACCCCACCCTCTGTCAATCCCATTACCCCGTCCCCACTCACACACAGCCCTCCCCACAGCCTCACACACAGCCCCCCAGCCTCACACACACAGCTCATCCCAGTGTCACACACACATCCACCCCAAGCCTCACACACATCGCCCTCCCCCCACCCTCACACACAGCCCCCCCCCCGTGTCACACACACAGACCCCCCCCCACAGCCTCACACACACAGGCCCCCCGACAGCCTCACACACACATGCCCCCTTCAGCCTCACACACACAGGCCTCCCCAGCCTCACACACAGCCCCCCCCAGCCTCACACACACACAGCCCCCAGTGTCACACACACACAGCCCCCCAGCCTCACACACACACAGCTCCCCCCCAGCCTCACACACACAGCTCCCCCCCAGTGTCACACACACAGCCCCCCCAGCCTCACACACACACAGCTCCCCCCCAGCCTCACACACAGCACCCCCAGCCCCACACACACACAGCCCCCCCAGTGTCACACACACAGCCCCCCAGCCTCAAACACACAGACCCCCCCAGCCTCACACACACACAGCCCCCCAGTGTCACACACACTCAGGCCCCCTACCCTCACACACACAGCCCCCCCCCCAATGTCACACACACAGACCCCACAGCCTCACACACAGAGCCCCCACCCTCACACACACAGCCCCCCCAGCCTCACACACACAGACCCCCCAGCCTCACACACACAGACTCCCCCAGCCTCAGGGGGGGGGTCGCTGGGGCAGAGGGGGGCTTCACTGGGGCCCCCCATTACCACAGAGTGTGAAGAGGGCCCGCACTCTTTACATACAGCTGCAGCAGAGTCTCTCACCTAGTTCCAGTTCTCCAGTGTCTCCTGTGATCACAGTCAGCCCCTCCTCCCTCCTGCCGGCAAGAGTCACTGCAGCCCCGCCCACAGGCAGCGAGAGGGGAGTGGCCGACAGCGATCACAGGAGACACGGGAGAATAGGAAGGAGGTGACAGGCCGACGCTGCTGCAGCTGTATGTAAAGAGCGCGGCCCCTCCTCAGACACAGAGCCGCACGGGCCTCCTCCTGAGACACAGAGAAAGAGGAGGGTCCAGCTGCTCCGGTCACAGTGCACAGGGGGAGTGCGTGCATGTCATCAAGCGCAGCTGTGACCGGACACGCAGCGCGGGCCACCCTTCAGCGTCGCCGGGCCCCAGCCATCTAAAAAAGGCGCAGGCGCCTCACTCATCATGGTACAGAGAACAAGCTTATGGCCTGTTCTCTGCACTATTACTATGAAGCAAGGGGGCGGTACCTGCCGGTGGCGGTGGGCCCCCCCCTTGCTACACAGACTGGCTGGGCCCGGTACAGGAGTGCTGCCTGTATCCCCCCTAATGGCGGCCCTGTATACGCTTTCCAGGGCATATGGGAAATAGATACTGCAAAGTGCAGTGTGACAGTAGCCTTTGCACATCACTCCTGTCTTTGTGTATAAGACACTGAGCTGGCCTTAATTACTCAGGACGAGGAGGTGATGCATTAGCACTGGTGTGCTGTGGCTGCTGTTAGCTCCTGCATTCTATGTGCTGCTCAATGGGCTTCACTTTGGCTGGCAGTGGGCGCTAAAGTATCTTCTCTTTCCTTCTGAAATTACTATGGGCGACATGTATGTATTTTGGCACCCAGGCGCCATTTTTTGCGCTCATTTGTAGCATAGAATGTGCCTGAATCTATGAACCTGTTTGACTGCGGGTCATAGATTTAGCGCTTTCTAGCTACTAAACGACACTTCTGGCTCAGGTAAACCACTCTTAAATTGGTCTGTCTTTTCCAGCAGTAATGTGACTGTTTTTGCCGCACTAAAGTCATAAATGTGTAGAATACTACGTTTATAGTGCGACACGCCTCCAGAACGCCCAAGCATCTCAGGCACATTACAAATTGTCACGGATGCTTTATAATGCGCCTAATTTTGGATCGTGCCTGATTATAAATCTAGAGAACAGGACTGCACCAGCTGTCGGCGCTGCCCCATACATACGTGTCGCCCTAAGTGAAGAAGAGGAAGGCATGCTTGGATGGAGGCACAGAGCAACCACATCTGATCCCTGTGCAGCGCCATTGCCTACTTATGGTAGTGAGGAAGAAATTAACTAAGTTCCCCAAAATAACATCCATCTTGTATTCTTTGTGTTAGTTTCAAAAGACCTTTGACATAAAGAAAATATATTTTGCCGAGGTATCATAAAATGAATCATAAGACTGTCTAGATCTGTCTAGATCCAATCCCGTAAGGTGAAGTATATTTAGATATTTTAGTCTGTGATATATGACATTGCTGTAAACACAAGCAAATAGACAAGCAAAGTTAATTTTTTAGGAGCTTAGTTAAAAAATCATATGATGTGCTTTATTTTAAAATATTCCCTTACCAAATAAGTTTTGCCAAATATGAATCTGACTGTCCAGTAACATTGTGTCATTACAATTTAGCTAATTAACATTTGTCATTAAAAAGAGAATCCTGAGGGTCAGGCCCTGGGAGACCTTGTAGACACCATTAAAGAACACAATGTCTGTGTCTTCTGTCTCTTCTTGTCTTCACCAGTTGGTAAGCATTTCCTTTCCCACAGGAGGGGCAATTACACTAATCAATCATTTGAATCCCACAGATACTGTAATAAGTTCGGCTCTACTCTATTTTGAGTAATCAAGAGCCCACCCAAAGTTTTCCAAAAAGAGTAGTAGCACTGGTGGCTATGCACAGGTATAATTTTTAAAAAAAATAGTAAAAATAAAAGCTTAGGGTTACTGATAAAAGTTACAGATGTAAAACAAGGAAACCAACTCATTTACAATATCCCACAGAATTATTTTTTAGTCCATGAAGATATTTATCACTTACCAGGAAGATAGCAGACCAGCAGTTAGCAGTAACAGTTAAATGATGGATGCTAGCTGTAAATGGGTATTCCCAATGGCAGCTGTTGTTCTAGCTTGATTTCTACTGAGAAGCTGAGAAATATTCTAAATTATTCTCCAGCATCTCCATGTACAACTCTTCTTCTACATGTTAAGATAAAGTTTCCACCCATTTTTTTGACAGGGTATCGGGTTATGCCACATGATTTTTCTAAGTAACGTTATCATGAAGGCACTGGTGTTTTGCTTGTGTGTTAATCTCATTACTATTTTGCCATAGGCAAACTTGAACTCCCCTCTGCTCAATAATTCACACTAATACTTAACTTTTATTATTTTACAAAAGTAAAACATAACCTAACTAAATTACATTAAAATTTCCACCTTATGCTCAACTCTATAAATATATCCAATGTATAGTATACAGTATAATAGAAAAGCCTTACTCTGCCTAAGTTGAAGAAACAAATAATAATTTTATACATATTTTTGTTAGTTTTATCTCTAGGATCACTGATTCTAATATTCCAATGTAATCTCACTTTTCTATCACCTTCTATCTGAAGTGCTACAGATTCAATCAAGAGGTGACCAGGATCCCTATATAGAGTGATTTTTCTATCTCAGTGTAGAATCTGACTCGGGATTTTATAATTCCTAGAGTATGGGCAAGGAGTAAACCAAAAATAGAAATTGACAAATCCTCTGCAGCAGACTGCCTAGAAAAGAGCACGGTGCCAAAAAATTAAAATAATTGGCCTAACCTCCCCGACATGTTTCGCCAAAGCATGGCGTCATCAGGGGATAGATGTTCGGACCTCTATATGTTATACTCGGGAAATTTTGAGGAGACATTGGAAAATATTTAAAGTCGACCCGGATATCTCAGAGATTATTCCTAATTTCCCGAGTATAACATGTAGGAGGGAAAAAAATCTAAATGATGAATTAGTTCATAGCCATTTTATTGATGAGAAAAAGACATAATGGCTGAAATCCCCCCTGATGGGTTCATACCATGTGGTAACGGTTCTTTTTGTCCATATATTTTGAAAACAAAAAACTTTACAAACCCAAATGATGGTAGGAAGTATGATATCAGACAATTTGTAAACTGTAGAGATTGGTGTATGGAGCAATGTGTACATGTCCCAAAATTTATGTGGGAAAGACAATACAAGAATTTCGTCGCCATATCTCTAAATATCTTAGTACTATAAATACGAAGGGAGACACACCCCTTGCTAGGCATATTTTGGAAAAACATGATGAAAATAGTGAAGTGTTAAAATTCTAAGGGATTGGTGTAAAAAAAATTAGGTCAAAGGAGAGGTGACCTAGATATGATACTCTTTCAAGAGGAAGCGAGATGGATCTATAGGCTGAATGTGCAAAGTCCTATAGGTTTAAATGAGGGTTTTTCATATTCTGTATTTATTTGTCTGACACTCCCGATTTAGTAATAGAATGATGTCTTAAAAATGTGTTAATAGTGTAACCTAAACTAGTAGAGTAGTTGTGACATTACTTATTAAGAGAACAATGTGACTACCATTAAGTAATCCCTTGGAACTTACTTAATCGACATTAGATAGATGATTTTTCTATAAGCACCACTATATTTTTTACTGTTAGTATTTTAAAGAACTGGCAGTGCTGTACGTGTAACTGTGATGTTCTTCGTGGTGTAGTAAGGGCGGAACATGCGAGGCAACTCGCGTCTGCGCAGGCGCCATTAAACGCTGGTAAAGGAATGCACCTGATAGTGATGCTGGTAGTGTTGTGTGAATATCTGTGATGCGCCCTGCAGTGAAGTAAAGGCGGAAGATTTGAGTTACCTTATGTGTGCACAGGTGCCGCTAAGCAAAGTGTTTATATGGTTATGCACAGGCGCTGGCAAAGGAAATCACCTGCATAATGCTGATATTCGGAAGCGCATTTAGAATGGTAGAAATAGAATTAAGCACCGATGGGTAGTAAAATGAATCGCTCATATAGAGGTACCATTATATATATAAATAGATGAACGAATTCATATCTTTTTTAATGGTCCGCGTATGCAAGTGCTGAGCGTTTTGATTGGTGGATAGAGAGAAGGGTTACCATTGGTGGATACATAGATGATGTAAAAATGGGGCTGAAACAATTGGTGATAAGTACTTTCATATGGAATTAGAATAAGTGGTGAGCCTCTATGAATGGTTAAAAGGAACACTTCAGAAGTCACAACTGTCCGAACCTCTATCCCCTGATGATGCCATGCCTCTTTGCCGGGAGCCAGAGGACCGGGCGTGAAGAAGGTGCTAGCTGCCAGCAGCAGGAACAAACAGGTGCGGCTGTAAAGACATCAAGTGGTGAGTCTCTGCTTTCTTTCACATACCTGTGAATTTTATTGCTAATAGTGCTTTCATCATAATGTTTAACTATGAACAAATTTACATCACTATTTACATATAATATATATATATATTATATATTATTTATATATATATATATATTTTATATATATATATATATAATATATATATATATATATAATTATTATATATATTTATATATATAATATATATATATATATATATATATATATATGGGGCACAAGACCACTTGGGGTGGTTGAACATTATGGGTGCACTAATGGTTTTTGCCACATCTCCCTTAACAAAAAATTCTACCATTCTACTGTAAAGGAAAGTAATCTACATAGTAGAGATTCCCCAAAAAATTATGTGCCAACTTCATGGTATGTTAAAGAAATACTCAGACTTAAATTCATCCTAAGATTGAATTTAAGGCGGGTTATTAATAGAAACTGAGTAAAAAAATCTATGAATGGAATTGTGTTTTGAACAAATGATTGATTTTGAACAAAGGAGTGATTTGAATAATGAAACTTTACAGTCATTGCCCTGCAGAGTACATTAGAACAGTTTATGATAAAGCTAAAATATGGTGAAAGCTGTCAATACTTTGCTACTCTGCCTCCTTCACTCATAGATTATAAGGCTCCTTATTAGACAGTACCTCTGTTCTACGAACATTTTCTGTAAGGAGTATATTTTCTAAATCCCTGCTTTTCTCCTTATCTATATTATTAGTACTCAGAGGCAATTTCAGTAATACTTCTATATCAGCAAACAAATTGAAGGAAAAGCTGTCACGTTGTTGTAATGTATCAACCCTTCGCCCAAACCTCAAAAAAAGAAAGACACTGGAATCTACTATTTTGTTGTGTGAAAGGTGGTCACAAATTTATTCACATAAGTAACTACCGTATATACTTGAGTATAAGCCGAGGCACCTACTTTTGTCACAAAAAAACGGGAAAGCTTATTGACTCAAGTATAAGCCTAGGGGGGAAATGCAGCGGCTACTGGTAAATATCAAAAATAAAAATGGATACCAATAAAATTACATAGGCAGTTTAATTTCCCCCATAGGCAGATATAGGCAGGCATAGGCAGCTTAATGTCCCCCATAGGCAGGTTATAGGCATGTATAGGCAGTTTAATGTCCCCATAGGCAGATATAGGCTGGTATAGGCAGTTTAATGTCCCCCATAGGCAGATTATAGGCAGGTAATTGCCCCCATAGGCAGATTATATGCAGGTATAGGTCCTCATAGGCAGGGTATAGGCAGGTATAGGTCCTCATAGGCAGGGTATAGGCAGGATATAGGCAGGTATATGTCCCCCATAGGCAGATTATAGGCAGGTTATTGCCCCATAGGCAGTTATAGGCAGGTATAGGTCCTCATAGGCAGTTATAGAGTATTGCCCATAGGCAGGGTATAGGCTGGTATAGGTCCTCATAGGCAGGGTATAGGCCGGTATAGGTCCTCATAGGCAGGGTACAGGCAGGTATATGCCCCCATAGACAGGTTATAGGCAGGTATATGTCCCCATAGGCAGGTTATAGGCAGGTATATGCCCCCATAGGCAGGCTATAGGCAGGTATAGGCAGGGTTTTAAAACAAAAAACAAACACCTCGATCCCCCACTGCTCCGCCTCCCGGGCGCCCAACTCTGTCTTCTCGGCACAGAGCGTGTGATGTCATCAGGCCGCGCAGGCAGCATGATGATACACACTGCCTGTGCCAGAAACTCCAGCGAGTTTGCGGCCGCCCATAGTTCACTGCGGAGGAGCGCAGTGGTATCTCTTCTCCTATATGCGAGATGGCCGACAGCGCTCTTGCCACGGTAGTGCCCGGACGCTGTCGGCTGTACTCGGCATTCAGTTATATGCGCTCCATGAGGAGTCACATATTGCTGAAGCGACCCTGTCAGCACTCGGGCCATCGCAGTGACTCGAGTATAAGCCGAGGACAGATTTTTCAGCACATTTTTTGTGCTGAATAACTCGGTTTATACTCGAGTATATACGGTATGTAAGGCCCCCTTCACACAGCTTATTCCCGACGGATTTGTGCGCCGTATTGAGCGCACAAATCCGCCGTGAATAAAGGGGCGGGACGGGGGCGGGGCCGGAGCGCGGCGGGGGCGCCGCTCCGGCCCCGTAGACAATGCATTGTTTACGGCGCGTCCGCGCCGTAAATAATGTGCATGTCACTTTCTCCCCCCCGCGGCGGATTTGCCGAGCGGGGAGGAGCGACGGATTCCACTGTTCTCTATGAGAGCAGTGGATTACCGTAATGACTCAGACGGATTGGCGCCGTATTGAAGCGCAAATCCGGCGCGGAATACGGCGCCAATCCGTCGGCAAATAAGCCGTGTGAACGGGGCCTAACAGACAAATATTTGGAACTCACACCACAATGCCTCAGAGTGCAACAGGTGCTTCTTAATAAATTAGAATATCAACAAAAAGGTTTTTCTTTTCAGTATTTCAATTCAAAAAGTGAAAATCATATATTATAGAGTCATTACAAACAGAGTGAACTTTTTCAAGTGTTTATGTTAATCTTGATGATTATGACTAGTGTTGAGCGATTATTATCGACAAAGTTGAAATCGGCACGGTTTTTATGTTGATCGGATTTTTTCGATCACGCGATAATTTAGGTTAAAATCTGCGCATTATCTATTAATATCACGCCATTTTCAGTGCTTCCTGTGACTTTGGCGGCCAGCAAATCAGCTTACAGAATAGAGCAGGGTGAGCTGGGTGGGCGTCGTCATGAATTGGATGTGTATGGTTGCGATGGGCTGGAAAAATCACATGACCTCGTTTTACATAGAACATTAGAACTTAGGTAGATTAGAGATTTGCAGATTTTAGTTACTTAGGCTGAGAATTTTAAAGGAGCATCTAGCGCTGCACAGCCGTGGGTGGGGGTGGGAGGTTGGGGGCTGCGGGCGAAACACAGACAGACAGGCTCTTTAAAGGAGAGTGGATATTGTGCAGCCCAGACTGTGTTTAGAGTTTAGACCCTGCATTTCAATGGGTTTTATTAACACTTTTTGGCCAGTTTTTTGGTGAAATATAACTTGTATGTTGTGCAGCCTGCACTTAACTTTGAATACAGCAATTTTGTAGTCATCCCAGGTGTATTTGATAGGTGCAAAACTCCACTTTTATTATCGGTATACATTTCAGATAGGTGTTTTTTTCACTTTGGCGCAGGCCAGCTTTGTCCATAGAGCCACCTTGCACTTAAATTTGAATACAGCAATTTTGTAGTCACCGCAGGTGTATTTGATAGGTGAAAAAATTAACTTTTATTATCAGTATACATTTCAGATAGGCGTTTTTTTTTTACTTTGGTGCAGTCCAGCTTTGTCCATAGATCCACCTTGCACTTAAATTTGAATACAGCAATTTTCTAGTCACCGCTGCTGTATTGATAGGTGCAAAAAATACCTTTTATTATCGTATACATTTCAGATAGGTGTTTTTTTCACTTTGGCGCAGGCCAGCTTTGTTCATAGATCCACCTTGCACTTAAATTTGAATACAGCAATTTTGTAGTCACCGCAGGTGTATTGATAGGTGCAAAAAATACCTTTTATTATCCATATACTGTACATTTCAGATAGGTGTTTTTTTTTCACTTTGGCGCAGGCCAGCTTTGTTCATAGATCCACCTTGCACTTAAATTTGAATACAGCAATTTTGTCGTCACCGCAGGTGTATTTGATAGGTGCAAAAAATACCTTTTATTATCCGTATACATTTCAGATAGGTGTTTTTTTCACTTTGGCGCAGGCCAGCTTTGTTCATAGAGCCACCTTGCACTTAAATTTGAATAAAGCAATTTTGTAGTCACCGCAGGTGTATTTGATAGGTGCAAAAAATACCTTTTATTATCCGTATACATTTCAGATAGGTGTTTTTTTCACTTTGGCGCAGGCCAGCTTTGTCCATAGAGCCACCTTGCACTTAAATTTGAATACAGCAATTTTGTAGTCACCGCAGCTGTATTGATAGGTGCAAAAAATACCTTTTATTATCCGTATACATTTCAGATAGGTGTTTTTTTCACTTTGGCGCAGGCCAGCTTTGTTCATAGATCCACCTTGCACTTAAATCTTAAATTTGAATACAGCAATTTTGTCGTCACCGCAGGTGTATTTGATAGGTGCAAAACTCCATTTATATTATCCGTATACATTTCAGAAAGGTGTTTTTTCACTTTGGCTCAGGCCAGCTTTGTCCATAGAGCCATCCTGCACTTAAATTTGAATACAGCAATTTTGTAGTCACCGCCGCTGTTTTTGATAGGTGCAAAACTCCACTTTTATTATACGTATAGATTTCAGATAGGTGTTTTTTCACTTTGGTGCAGGCCAGCTTTGTTCATAGATCAACCTTGCACTTAAATTTGAATACAGCAATTTTGTCGTCACCGCAGGTGACAGCTATTTAAATACAGCTATTTAAAAAATGCCGAGCAGGCATTTCTTTGCCAGAAAAGCCGTCCCTGCCCTGGCCAGCCACGTGTCATCTAAAATTTCTAGGCGGTGTCTGCATCTGTGTCCGGAAAAGTCCATCTGAACCACGACACGTGGACTAGTAAGAACGGCCAAGGCCGCTATATCTCTGTGACAGCTCACTGGGTGAGCTGGGTGGATGACTCTGGTGGTGACGGTGACTCTCAGGCTCGGCGCACGCTCTACAAAACCGCAGGGATGGTGCAGGGCTCTTTATCCCAAGGTCCTCTGGTGGCATCACGTGCCAGAGAAACCAGGCCGTGTTGAAATTAATCTGTCTTGGAGACCGTCCACACACAGGTCAGGAGCTGTGGACGGCTCTCCGCAACGAGACCGAGCGCTGGCTGGGTGACAAGAATCTTGTGCCAGGCAAGGTGGTATGCGATAACGGTCGAAATCTGCTGGCCGCCCTTAAGATCGGTAGGCTGGAGCACATCCCTTGCCTGGCACATGTCATGAACCTCGTCGTCCAGAAATTTCTAAAGCGCTTCCTGGGTCTGGACTGCCTGCTGAGGAAGGCTCGAGGTCTGAGTTCGCACTTCCGCCGTTCGCACCCTGCTTCGTCACGCCTGGCTGCGTTGCAGCGTCAGCTCGGCCTCCCCGTCAACCGTCTCATTGTTGACGTGGCAACACGCTGGAATTCCACCCTCCACATGCTCCAGCTATTGTGGCAACAGCGCAATGCCATTACGCAGTACAAAGTGACACATGGCCTGACAAGCAGCGGCGCGGACCTCGGGGTGTTGAGCCACTGAGAGTGGAGGCAGGAGAAAGAGCTCTGCTCCATCCTTGAAAGTTTTGAAGAAGCCACCAAAATGGTCAGTGCGGACATTGCCCTTGTCAGCATGAGCATTGTGGTGATCTTAGTTCTGGAACGATCGTTGGAAACTCTGAAACATCAGGTCCCGCCAGCGACGGAGGAGGAGACGGACACAGATGCGGACACGGAGCCTTTCTCTCCCGACAGGCCCGACAGTTTCACAATTTTATCGGTCTTCATTAGGCAGTGGTTCGGGGTCCAGGGCTAGTGCAAGGCGGCGCATCAGCTCTCAGGGTGCATCATCTGAGGCAAGTCAGGGCTGTGTTGAAGCCGTGCCGGAGGAAGCAGAGGAGGAGGAGGAGGTTTTCCTGGACACCGACGTTACCGACGTCCTTGCCTTGGAAAGAGGTTGGCGCGAATTTGAGGCGGAGGAGGAAGATGAGGAAGATCTGTTTGCTAGTGCCCCTCGACCCAGAGGCTTGGGAAATCAAGGCTCCATCTCTCACATGAGTGCTTGGATGCTCCATTTCCTCCAACATGATCCTCACATTAAGGCCATCAAAATGAACAACGGTTACTGGGTGGCCACCCTCCTGGATCACCGGTACAAGACAAAACTCAGCACTTTCCTTCCACCCACCCAAATAGAGAGTAAAATGCAGGAAATGGAGACCTTGCTGATTGATCAACTGGAGACATCTGTTCAGGGGCGTCGCTAGGGTGTTTTATTCGGGGCTCGGGCCCCGAATAAAACTCCCTGTGCCCCGAGTCTCCCGGGCTCCAGGCCGCTGCCGTGGGCCTGGTAGCACCGACTGGCCCTTCAGCTGCATGTGCGTCCGCTGGACGCACATGCAGCTGCGGGCTTCTGCGGAGCAGAGAGCGAGCGCTCCCTGCTCCGCAGACAGTGTCGGACCGGCTCTGGGTCCGACACTGCGGGGCCGCTGGGTCCTCACAGCGCTGAGGACCCGCCGCGGCCCCGTGCGCCTCAGCTGGGCAGCGTCGCGATGATGTGATGTCATCGCGACGCTGCCTCTCCTCGGGCGCACAGCGCGTCACAGGCCGTGCGCCCGAGGAGCTGCCGGAGGAGCGCGGGACTGAAGAGGACGGGCGCGCTCGCCGGGGGAGTTAAGGTGAGTATTAATGTTGTTATTTTGAAAGCGTTTACCTGCCTCAGTGCCCCTATAATGCCTGCCTGTGGCCCCCTACCCCTGCCTGTGGCCCCCATATCCCTGCCTGTGGCCCCATATACTGCCTGTGCCCCTCTAATGCCTGCCTGTGGCCCCATTATACTGCCTGTGCCCCTATAATGCCTGCCTGTGGCCCCCATATACTGCCTGTGCCCCTATAATGCCTGCCTGTGGCCCCCATATACTGCCTGTGCCCCTATAATGCCTGCCTGTGGCCTCCATATCCCTGCCTGTGGCCCCATATCCCTGCCTGTGGCCCCCATATCCCTGCCTGTGGCCCCCATATCCCTGCCTGTGGCCCCCATATTACTGCCTGTGGCCCCCATAGACTGCCTGTGGCCCCCATATCCCTGCCTGTGCCCCCATATCCCTGCCTGTGCCCCTATAATGCCTGCCTGTGGCCCCCTTTTACCCCCTGGGGCCCCCCAAAATTTTTGCCTGTGGCCCCCTTATCCCTGGCCTGGGGGCCCCCATATGCGGGCCTGTCCCCCTTTAAAATTTGCCGGGACTTTTGGCCCCATATCCCTCCCTGGGGCCCCCCCTATCCCTCCCTGTGGCCCCATTTGCTGCCTGGGGGCCCCCCATATATGCCTAAAGTGCCCCTATATTCTCCCTAGGGCCCCTTTATACCTTCTTGTGGCCCGAAAAACTCCCTCAGTCCCCCCATATACTCCCTTTGGGGGGGCCCCATATACAAATCAGTGCCCCCATATACTGCCTGTCCCCCCCTACAAAACTGCCTGTAAACCCCCTATATACCTCCCCTGTGGCCCCTAAAAAACCTTTCCCCGGGGGCCCCTTATACCTACCTGTGGCCCCATTACTGTTTCAGTCCCCTATAAACCTTAACTGAGGGGCCCCTGCTTACCAAAAATTTAAAGGGGTTTTGCTGGAAATGTGGGATTCAAAGATTTTGTGTCCAAATCCTCAGGGAGGAGTTTTGGGCCCGGGAGCAATCCAGAAAAAGGTTTGTGAACCATGGAAAGAAAAGGGGAAGGTAAACCCCGACGTGACCCAAAATGATGTCCCCGGGGTTTAAAGTTACAAATTAAAACATTGTATCATTTAAATTATATCGCAGACTTTACTTTACAACAGTATTACCACTATCTGGTCACTGAATTTGGGGGGAAAAGTAATCAAGCCTGTGTACAGCTGATAGTCAAAAATGGGGGGGTTGCTTTTCGGCCCAGGGTCTGGCAAATTTTTTTGGCCCTTAATGAAATTAGTTTGGGGTTTTGGGTTTTTTGTAGGGGGGGTTTTTAAAAAACCCAATCCCCTTGTCTGGTAGATTTGCTCCATTTGTGGTTTGGAAATTATTTGGTGCCTGTTTGGGGGTATTGTCATAAAAAAGGTGAAAAGGGTTCTAAAAAATTTAAATTTGTCTTTGGGTTTTTTTTTTTAAACTGTACAGTGACGCTAAAGGAGATGGACGGGATCGGGGGGGAAATTGCAAAAAATTTTAGGGGCGGAAAACAAAGGTTTTTCCCCTGTAAAAAAACATCCGCAGTTCAAATGAGGCGGGGAAAAATGTTTTTAAAAACCCCCAGCCCTACCCAAAAAAAAACAAAAAGGGGCCCCCGACCCCCGGGTGTTTTAGGCCCCCAAAGAAACGCCCGTGCACTGTTTGGGTCTGCTTAAAACGGTGGAACAACTTCAGCGACGTGACCACCCAGTAAGTGCCAAGCGGGCCGCAGCGGCATTTCCCGCAGCAGGAATGTGACAGAAGCCTAAGGGGTGACCTTGACAATCTTTATTTTTTCCCCCCTCCCCCAATTCATGTAATGCAGGGCACACATCCCAAAAACACAGAGACCAAACTTAAGATCATGGGGCCCGGGCTTTCTTTGGGGCCAAACACGATGTTTTTGGATGTGTTCCAGGGCCCAACGAAATTTTGGGTATCCAAAATGGGTGAATGGCCCAGCTCCCCTCGCCATGCCATAGAGGTGGGTTTTCCCGCCCAGCAAAAAACCCCTCATATCTGAGCGGGAAACCCTTTAGCACAGCTGGAGGGTCCCTTCAGACAAACGCATCCGGCTTTCCACAAAATAAAAAATTTATCGTTTGACATTCATCAAGAAGAATCAGGGGTTTGGGTCTCTGAAAGTTTTTTGCCCCCCAAATTTCCGAAGGCCCGATTAGTTGGCCCGGTTTTACTTTACCCTTCCTTTTCAAACAGAAATGGTCCTTTGAAAAAAAATGGACCTGATTAAAACCCCCAGATTATACCACCAGAAAAATGACCACAAAGGGGACTGAATAATTTCCCCCACACTATTTCTGATCAGTACACAAAGAACCCAAAATACTTTCATATAGGAAACCCTATAATGGTTTTTTAGTGTTCACCCGGGCCCGCATTGTATTTAACCACATACAGTGACCATAAAAATGGTTTGTTTTCAGTGTACACAGACTATGTGATTAAAACGAAGTTACATTTTTGGACTCACAGGTGAGTTTTTCCCCTGACAAGTCGTTGCTTTTCCCTTTTTTTTCGCAAACCCGGGCCAGACCCCCCCATCATGACAATTTCCCCACCCCCTTGTCCCCGGAAAATTTTTGACACAAATTTGCTTGAATCCTCACTTTTCCAGCAAACCCCTCCCCTGGCTATATGGGGGAAACCCCAAAAGGCCCAATTTAGGTATGGGAATAGAGTCCCCATAAAAGGCCCGGGAGGGTTTAGGAGCTATAGGGACCATACAGGTAGCCAGGGGTTGGTGGACTATAGGAGCCAAAAAGGGTAGTTAGGCAGGATTTAGGTACAAAAGGGGGCCCCCCATATAAGTGGGCCCGGCTTTTTTGGGGGGGTTTATATGGGTTAGGAAAGAATTTAAAGGGGCTGGGGGGTTTATATGGGCCCAGACGGCCCCTTCCCAGGGGGGCTATAGGGCTATTCAGGCAGGCGACTTAGAGAGCTGTATGGGCCCGGGCTTTGGGGGGCAAAAGGTAGGTTTGGGGGGGGAACAAATAAGGCAGGCGGGGGGGCTATGTGGGCAGGCTGGGGGAGGCTATTTTAGGCGGGCCTCGGGGGTATATAGTTCTGCGGGGCTATGAAGGAAGGTGGGGGTATATAGGCGGGCTGGGGGGGTACATAGGCAGGGGGGGGGATATATAGGCAGGGGGGGGGTTTGTATATGGGCAGGCGGGGGGGTTGTATATATAGGCAAGCTGGGGGTATATAGGTAGGCTGGGGGGTTTAAAGGCGGGCAGGGGGCTATCCGGCAGGGGGGGGGTAATAGGTGGGGTTTGGGGGGGGGATACGGGCAGTCGGGGGTTTTTGCGGGCGGGCAGGTGGGCTATGCAAGCAGGCGGGGGGGTTTTATGCGGGCGGGAGGGGGGGTTAAATGGGGTTGGCTGGGGGGTTTTTAGGCAGGCGGGGGGGCTATGCTTGCGGGGCCTTTGGGGGGAAATATAGGTAGGCGGGGGGTATATAGCAGGAGGGGGGCTATGCAGGAGGCGGGGGGGGTTTTAAGGGGGTTGGGTGGGGGGTTTATAGGCGGGCCTATAGGGCAGAAAAATTTTAAAAAATCACAAAACCTCTTTCCCCAACGCTCCCCCAAAGCACCGGGCCTCCACCCCTCTGTGCTCACGTGGGCCGCTTTTAAAATTTGCAGTTTTGGCACGTTTCCCCCCTCTGTTTATCCCCAAAAAAAGTGCTGCCTCTGAACGTAAGGGCCGGGGCCCGGGCTTTCCCAGGCGAAATGGGCCGGGCCCCCCTCAGCTCCCCGCCCCCCCGCCGGCATTAAAACTAGTATGTTCGTTGCCGAGGGGCCCAGGAGCGGATTTCCCCCCCGGGGTTTAGCGGACGCGGTACAGCTGCGCCGAAAAGGGGCCCAATCAGTCCCCCAAAGACCATGCCAAGGAGGAAAGGAGACCCAGTTTGGGTTTGGGATTGTATGTTTCCCTTTTTCTTAAAGGGAAAGAAAAGGGGCAGTCACTTTGGTTTTAAACAGTCCCGGCCCTTTTCAACACATGGGTTTATAGATAAAATCATTAGAAAAAAGAGCTACAAAGTCTTAGTTTGGGGAAAAAAAACAAAAAAAATTTCCCCCGGACATGTAAAATAATCCAAAAAATTTTTTAAAAAAGAAAAAAAGGGATTTTTTTACTTTTCCCAATTTCCATTGGATGGCTGAAAATCTAAAAAAACTTCCCAAATAACAAAGAAAAACAGGCAAAAAAACTGAAAACAGATTGAAAAAATTCCCGGGTCGGAT
>JAODAL010010936.1:0-102442 GCA_025379985.1 Phyllomedusa bahiana | reverse complement strand
TTACATTTCTTTTACACCTTTTCCATTTCACATTTAATAACTTTTTAATTAATTTAACGGGTTATTATGGTTGTGGGGATACCTAAAAATTGGGGGGTTTTTTTTGTGGGAAATATATGCACATTTATTTTTTATTAATATTTTTTTTTATTTTATTTTTATTTTTTTTTTACCTTTTTTATGTATTTTACTTTTTTTTTGAATCCCATAAAGAAACTTTTTACTTTTTTTTTTTTTTTTTTTTTTTTTTTTTACACTTATCATATATTAGCATTTTCAAATCTAAACATTGTAATCAGTGTCACTGGCCTGATCACTAGCTTGTTACCAGACAGCCCGGGGGGCTACTCGGGTCCCCAGGGTTGATGTGCAGCCCGTTCCCCTACACGCGGGTTACCAGGAGCCCATCACCTGACGAGAAGGGGAAAACCCTTTGATTGTGCTGCTGACAACTGCGGCAACAAAGGGTTAAAGCACCGGGACGGGGGTTTCCCCCGCTCCCCGTGCTGGCAGAGCTCGCGGGGGATAAAGCTTGAGTACAGCCCCAAACTCAGTACTGCGCGGCGCCGGGCGCGCAAAACTCCGACTGCAGCGACACAAAAGACGTCTCTATAATGAATGACCTAAATCCCGACATAAAAAAAAAAGACGTGGGGTCTTTTAAGGGTTAAAGAGGTCCCCGTATTTTTGATTTAAGAGCACCGGGTTTAAGGGTGAAAAAGGAAAAAAACTTGAAAAAAAACGCGAGCTGAACAGTATTTTTATTGTATCATTTTGAATACAGGGGATTTTTTCATCACTTTTATTCCAATTTTTTTGGGATCAAAATGACAAAAAAAAAAAAAAAAAAATTTGGGTTTTTGGAAATTTTTTTCTTCTAGGTGTTCAGGCACGGATAAATGATTTTAAATTTATTAATTGGGACTTTTACGAACGTGGCGATGCCAAATATGGGAACTTTTTTATTATTTTTAACTTGTAAAACGGCAGAAGGGGGTGATTTGAACTTTTTTATATCCTTTTTTTCACTTTAGCACTTAGTCCTCCTAGGGTACTTGACCCAGGGCCGAGACGATGGTTTGGCGAAGGTAGGCGATCGCCTAGGGCACCACTTCATCCCAGGCAGAAAAAGGGGGGGGGAAGGGGGTATGAGTGGGCTGAATTTCAATTTGAGGGCCTTTGTGCCCTTTTTGCCCAGGCACCAGAAAACTTTGTCCCATGCCTAAATATGTAGATTGATCCAGCCCCCAAGTGAAGTTTAAAAATCCATACTTTTAATTGGCAATCCATTAAAAAAAACATGTATAGCAGCACAAGTAAGCGAACGTTTTAAGGAGACCACGCTACCCCCCCTTTCTCAGGCCCACTTTACCCCTAGGGGCACACTTCCTTGTCACATATACTGCAGTACTGTTATACTGCTGTACATGTAATCTACCCTTCATAGAAACTTTGAGAGTGTGCAACCTGCTCCTGGCTTCCACTTGGACCAGCACCCCAGTGCCTACTGTAGTTAAGGTTGCAGGTGGGTAAGGAATGGTCACACATAGGCCTCTGTCCTCCAAGAGACACTATCCTAAAGGCACCTAATGTGGTAGATCTTTTTAATGAACGCATTTGGGTACTTATTTTATAAAGATTCCCTTTAAAAGGTCTATTCCACCTCAATCAAGGCCCTGCTCCCCTTCTATCCTATCAAAATTACGGAGTCTTGCAGGAAAGTAATGAAACCTTCTGATGCCGGTACTTGCGTCACCTCTGACATCACTCCCTCCCAAGAACAAAACTTCTAGCTCCGCTTTTACACGGGATTTTATAATAAAAAATTTTTTGGCACAAAGTATAATTGTTTGTTAAGCTTTAAAATAAATAACAAACTTTTCCCCCATTCTTTAAATTTTTAATTTCGGACTTTTTTTGTCTTAGCTGCTCCTTTGGGGATCTATTGTTTAAGCTTGTCCCAGGGATACGACCAGGGCTTGAGCTCCTCAGCCCCGGGTCGCACAGCCAGACACACCTCTCCTCTCAGGCAGCACTGAGTGTTCAAACCCCCGTGCGCATTTTCCCCTGTTCTCCTTAGTAATTTGTCAAACAAGCAAACAAAAAAAAAAAAAAAAAAACCCCAAAAGGTCTTGCATTTATAAAGGAAAAAAAAAAAACACAGGTTTGGTTTCCCCGCAGGATTTTAACCCCAGGGCCCTTTTGGCCGGAAACAAAAACTTACCTCTCACACTCACAATGCTTTTCATAAAAAGAAGTTTTTTTTGACTAAAAGAGGAAAGGCCCGGTGAAAGTCACCCGTGGTCACATATCCTTCAAACCCAAAAAACACACCCCCCTTTTGAGCCACAAACTAAAAGCGGTCAGGAGGTGAAGAGAAAAGTGGGGAAAACCCCTTTAATTATCAACTCTAATTCATTTCAGGGAAAATGAAAGGACAATGACAAAAAAGTTCTTTTAAAAAAAAAAATCCGTTCAAATTTCTCTTTCTTTCTTATAACGACGTTTTTGAATCGCACAGCCGACATTATTTGAAATTTAATCCCTTTTATGTTTTGGGAAGATTTTGAAGATCTCGGTTCTCCAGGTCGTCCCAACCCCCCCCTGGGCTGCACAAAGTAACAAAAAAAAATCCCAGGGGGTCAAAAAAGAAATTTGTTTTCTTTCTCTGTTTTAATGCAAATAAAAATGTAAGTGTAAGAAGCAAAAATGGGAAAAATCTCCAACTCCGTCCGTTTTATGAAACATTAAAGGGGTATTCACATCACATTGAAACTTTAAACAAAAGGCAAAGGCAAATACAGATTATTACCATATACATTGCTGTTCTGATTTTGCTTCCTTTCAAGTAAGAGCAGTTCTTATCTCCTGCTTGTGTACACAATTTTCCCATGGTTACCGAACACCTCTCTCTGCTTTAACAGTGGCCGGGGAAGCCAAAAACTCTAATTTTGTCTTTTGTTAGATTTATTATGTTTCTTCTGAAAAATTTTTTAACCCTTGTGCTCTATAGCCTTCTGCCCTGCTTTAAAACCCCTAAATCACCAACGTTCATCTAACAGGCTCGGGGTAGGAATGCAACCGAAATTCATCACTCCTTAGAACCCCCAAGCCAAAACATGAATTGGGACCGAAGCTGAAGAACTGCCCACAGCCTAACAAAAGTGGGAGCCTGGACGTAGCACTGTCCACAAACGAAAAGAAGTCATAGCCGAACGTAGAACCACCCACAGCCTGAACAGGAAGTGGTACCTGAAGCTGTAAAAAACCACCCCACTCTGAATAGGAAGTGGGACCTAAGCTGTAAACTGCCCACACCTGAACAGGAAGGGGGAACCTGAAGGAAAAGGACCCCCAAAAGTCTAAACAGGAATTGGAAATCTGAACTGTAAACCCACCCACAGTCTAAATGGAAGCGGGAGCCTGAAGCTGTAAACCACCCCAGCCTGTCAAAGGGGGGGCTTAAGCTTGTAACCACTCACACCTGAACAGGAAATGAAGGAACAAGAAATGAAGTCGAAGCAATAGAATCATTCAGAGTCTGAGCGAAGTGAAGCCTAAGCTGAGATCTGCACACACCTGAACATAACGGGAGTCAAAAGCTGTAAAACCCACCCCAGCCGGGGACAAAAGTGAAAGCCAAATTATAAAGCTGCACGGTTTTTAAAGTGCACCCCGTCGGCCCTGGAGGCCACACCCATTTTGGGGCGGCCTGCATTCTCCCGTGTGCCCTTTTCTTCCAGTGCATTCTCTTAGGGTTGGTCCTGTGGGTAATCTCTCTGCATAAAACATATTGCCAAAGTTCGCGGGAAAGTTGACAGATTTGTGAAAATTACTTCCACATTTTCCCAAATTTTTAAGTTTATGTGCTGCATAAAGACAAAAGAGATGGAAAGCCCAAATATGACTCAAATTTCAGCCTGGGTCCTTAGGTTGTACAAATGGGGCCCTGTTTGGTTTTACATAGGGAGACCAAGAAAAATTTGGTTTTTGACATTCCTACCCCAAACCAAAGCATAAATGAAATTACTTTTTAAGAGGGTTGGAGCAATTTATGGTCCCGTGTGCGACTCCCATTATGGTCCCAATTTCCTTTACGAAAGCCCCCAGTGGTCACTTCCAGATACTTCACCAAGACTCAATGTTATGGTAAAAATAGACATTGTACCAAAATTTTAAATTTCCATTTCTTTACCACAAACCCCAAAGTTAGGGTCACAGAAAATGACGCAAATAAGACATCCAAAGTCATTTCCATTTCCACATTTTGGGGCCCTGGTAAAAACACTGGAAACGATTCAGAAAAAGAAAGTCCCAAAGTCATGTCAGTTGCCAAAAAATTGACCTAGGTAAAGTAACGAATGATTTTGTGGGACTTTAATTTAAAAAATTAGACCTCAATGGGAGCATCGTGTCATTGGACACCTTCAAACCAACCAAAACCCTAAATTGGTGCTAAAATTATGAAGGTTTTTTTTTTGGGGACTTTTAAAAAAACGAATTTAGCCACTTGAACACCGTCTGGTTTAATTACTTTGACCCCAAATCCAAAATACAATACTTATTGTCCTACAGAGACAAACTAAACTCTCTGGACGTTCTACCATGAACATAAAGCAACCGAAAAAAAGATTCTAAGGCTTGCATCAGGGCCTTTTATCCATTGGGCACAATAGGCACTTTTTTGAGGGTTCCAAAAGAATACGTGTTGAATGCATGTTCTGGAATCCAGGGCACATACCCTGAATCCCTGAGTTGGCCCTGATTATTTAAGTATCTGTATGTTTTTAGGACATTTAAACGGTTTTTAAAAACCCTGGGGCAAGAGCCAACAGCCAAAGTCCCACAACATTTTTGTAGGCTGAGGTTTTCCCAAAGTGGTTGGGGATGAAATGGGTGTTTTGGGTGGAAAAAGTATGGGCCCCATGTAGGGCAAGTTGGGCATGGCTAGAGGTATGAACTGATTGGATGTCATGTATTTGGGTATTGCCAAATGCAGATTATCTCACAAGAGTTAGTACACCCCTTACAATTTTGTAAATAGTTTATTATATCTTTTCATGTGACAACACTGAAGACATGACACTTTGTTACAATGTAGTCATGGGGGTAGCTTGTTAAAACATGAACATTTGGGTGTTAACTCAACACACCCATCAAATTTTAAACCACTGGGGAACAAAAGTGATACACCATAAGTGAAAATAACAAATTGTGCCCAAATTTTCCATTTCCTTCTGGAAGTTTAACGGGTCCCAAAAAACAAAGATCTCTCCCAAATTCTGAAAAAAGAAATTGTTGCTCTACATAAAGATAGCACAGGTTCAAAAGATTTTCCCAAAACCCTGCACGAGCGCAGCATGGGCCAAGACCATACAACGGTTTTTTAAAAGGTTTAGAAAGGGACAAGGCCTTGGTGAAAGATGGGGGGGTAAATTTCCACCAAAATTCCTGGCTTTGGTGGAGTGAAGGCCAGATAATTCTGTGTCAGCGGCATTAGGCCACCGATACATTTAAAGTTAGTTTGGCTGCAGCAGCAGCAGGTCTGGGTCGGCCTTCACTGGAGCAGTCAAAGAGTGGGGTGGGATGACTGCTCCCACTCCGGGATCCAGGCCGGAGTTTAGGATGGCCTATGTAAGCCTGGAGATCAGGTGAGCTGTGTGTGTTGTTCAGTTCCCTTTTAGTTACCAGAGAGTAACCACCTTGGAGGCTGAGGGAAGCTCTAAGGTCCTTTCAAGGAGCTGTGCCTTACACCACGCCGGAAGGGTGAAGAGCCCGTGTGGGCAATACAGACTGTGCCTGCGAGAGGTGCCAGGGGTTGCGCCTAAAGATTGTGGTGAGACACCTGGGTGTTGGCTGAAGTAAGCCTTTTGTTTTTGTTTTTGTTTGCTGCTTGGGTGTTGGAGAAACGGATGCCAAGCCAATAAACGCACCCGTTGTTTGCACAAATATAGACTGTGGTCCTGCTTGTGTAAGCCTGCCATTGGGACTAATCCCCTACAATTGGTGCTTCGGATGCGGGCACATCCTGGCTAGTGCATGTCCTGGCTTAAAGCGGCAGCCCAGTTAAAGACTCAGGCAGAAAGTATGGAGGACCTGATAAAACACCTCATACAGGCTAACACCCAGCAGCAGCAGGCTCATGCAGAGTCTGTGAGGGCACAGCAGGAGACTAATCAGCTCCTAATCCAGCAGATGGCCCTGCTGACTGAAGCTGTTCGGGCCAAAGAAACCCCTGCTATGCCTGCCATGCATAGCCATGATGGCGACCAGCGAGCGCGTCGGTCCGTCAGAGAGGCGCTCCAGAAGATGACCCTGGAGGATGATGTGGAAGCATTCCTCGCAGTATTCGAGCGGGTTGCAGAGCGCGAGAAGTTACCTGCTGAACAGTGGGCTGAGGTCTTGGCACCTTTTCTCATGGGGGAACCCCAGAAAGCGTACTACGATCTGTCAATACAGGACGCCCGGAGTACGGGAAACTAAAAGAAAGAAAATTCTGGCGCGACTGGGCCCGTAACGGTGACTGTGTGGGCCCAGAGGGTGCATGACTGGGGGTACAGCTGGGACAAGCCACCCAGGTCTCAAATGATTGACCTCTTGCATCTGGTCCAAAAATGGCTTCAGCCTGACGTATGTACCCCAGCTCAAATGGTGGAGCGCGTTGTGGCAGACCGGGTTTGTGCACGCTCTACCCGGGCGGTTCAGTTTTTGAGTCGCACAGGCAACCCCCAGTCCGCGGATGACTTAGTGGACCTAGTGGAACGATACCGTGTGGTGGAAAAATCTATGGTTGACCCCGGGCCTCTATCCTCGCCATTTTGGGTTGCCAGGAGTGTTTCAGAAAGCCAAAGAAAGGGACCCCGAAATCCCCGGGAGGGGCGCCCCAAGGCCAGGGGTGGACTGGACTCGGCGAGTAGAGCTGTTCCCAGGGACATGGTGTGCTGGAAGTGTCATGCTCCAGGTCACATCGCGGCCCAGTGCTCCCTTAACGGGGAACCTATGGAGTGCTCAGTGGGGAGGCGTAGCTCCATGTTTGCCCACTCAGTATGCGGCATGGCGTCGAACTCTGACAAGGGGCTCCAGCTCTGCCAAGTGGTGGTAAATGGAACCCCAGCCACTGGACTGCTGGACTCAGGGAGCCTGGTTACGCTTCTTGCGGCTCACCTCCCGCACGAGTTGGTCCCTGGGGAAAAAATGGGGGTCTTGTGTATTCATGGGGATACCAAACATTACCCGGTAGCCAAAGTCAACCTGGGGAGAGGTGGTGGTACGGTGTCACATCAGGTGGGAGTCGTGCCTGGGTTAATGCATGACCTGATTATTGGCCGGGATTGTCCAATCTTCTGGGAGCTATGGGCCTCCGTGGAACCGCCTAGTAACGCAGGAGGTGTGGACCACCTAACCAGTGCGGCCCCGGAGGGCATCCCCGATTTTCCCCTAACGGTTCTGGTAGGTGACCCTGAGGAGGATTCTACATCTGAGGTGGCCATCCCAGACTTAAGGTGTCAAGGGGAAACTTTGGTCGGCCCAACTGCAGATGAGACCTTAAGGGGGGCTCTTAATAATGTGGTGGTCATAAATGGAGTATCCCAAGAACCAGGGGCAGATGATAGGTTCCCCCACTGTGCCATGAATGGGGACCTGGTGTATCGAATAACAAAATTAGGGAGGAACTGGTGGAACAGCTTCTGGTGCCAAAAGCTTATAGGCGCATGGTGATGGACCTGGCGCATTCCCATATCCTAGGGGGCCACTTGGGAGCAGATAAAACTATAGAAAGGATCCTCCAGAGGTTCTACTGGCCAGGGTGCTACAGGGAGGTCCGGGATTACTGCCAGTCTTGCCCTGTGTGTCAGATAACTTCCCCGGTCACCCACTTCCGCAGTCCTCTGATACCGCTCCCTATCATTGAGGTCCCATTTGACAGGATTGCCATGGATCTGATAGGGCCGGTAGTAAAGTCAGCTAGGGGGCACCAGTATATACTGGTCATTTTAGACTATGCCACCAGGTACCCCGAAGCCGTGCCCCTCAGGAACACTTCGTCCAAGTGTATCGCCAGGGAGTTGTTCCACATATTTTCCCGGACTGGAATACCTAAAGAGATCCTGACTGACCAGGGGACCCCATTTATGTCGAGGGTAATGCAGGACCTCTGTAAGGTATTGAAGGTCACCCAGCTACGTACCTCAGTCTACCACCCTCAAACCGATGGCCTAGTAGAGAGATTTAACAAGACCCTAAAGGTCATGTTGAAAAGGGTGGTCGAGAAAGATGGCAGAGACTGGGATTACCTGCTGCCCTATTTGCTCTTTTCTATTAGGGAAGTGCCCCAAGCTTCTACAGGATTCTCCCCATTCAAACTATTGTACGGTAGGCATCCCCGGGGCCTATTAGACATCGCCAAGGAGACCTGGGAGAATGAAGCCACTCCCTATAGGAGCGTAATAGAGCATGTCGCAAAGATGCAGGAGAGGATCGCCCAGGTAATGCCCATTGTGAAGGAGCATCTTCTGCAAGCTCAGGAGGCCCAGTCCAGGGTCTATAATAGGTCGGCCCGTCTCAGACAATTCAGCCCAGGGGACAGAGTTCTGGTGTTAGTTCCTACGGTAGAGAGCAAATTTCTCGCAGAATGGCAGGGGCCATATGAGATAGTGGAAAAGGTAGGTGAGATAAACTACCGGGTGCACCAACCGGGCAGGAGAAAACCCTACCAGGTTTACCACATAAATTTGTTGAAACCCTGGAAGGATAGAGACGTCACGGAAGCCCCTTGCACTCTGGCCCAACAAACAGTAGTTCTGGAGGAGGTAAGAATTGCAGAGACCCTGTCGTCTTCCCAGAAACAGCAGTGCAAGCAATTGCTGGAACAGAATAGGGATCTGTTCACAGAGTCCCCAGGTCTCACCAAGGTGATAGAACATGAGATCATTACAGAGCCACATGCCAGGGTAAGTTTAAAGCCATATAGGATTCCTGAAGCCCGCCGAGAGGTAATAGCCAAAGAGGTACAAAGAATGAAAAGCCTGGGAGTGATCGAGGAATCTAAAAGTGGGTGGTCAAGTCCTATTGTGCTGGTCCCGAAACCGAATGGAGAGTGGCGGTTTTGTAATGATTACCGCAAATTAAACGAAATATCAAAGGTAGATGCCTACCCCATGCCCCGGGTGGATGAACTAATAGAGAGATTAGGGCCTGCCCGTTACATCACGACCCTAGATCTCACCAAGGGATACTGGCAGATTCCCTTGTCTAAGGAGGCGAGGGAGAAAACAGCATTTTCCACACCTGAGGGGTCTTTCCACTACATCCGGATGCCATTCGGTTTGCAAGGGGCCCCCGCAACTTTTCAGAGGGCGATGGATAGGGTTTTACGCCCCCACTGGAGATACCCAGTCATCTTCAGTAATGACTGGGAGAGTCACCTCCCTAAAGTCCAAGCTGTCCTGGACGCATTAAGGAGGGCGGGCTTCACTATCAACCCCAGCAAGTGTGCCAAGGGAATGGAAGAGGCTCGGTACTTGGGGTACATAGTGGGGAGAAGGAGTGATAAAACCTCAATTGAATAAAGTTGAGGCCATTCAGAACTGGCCTCGGCCAGTGACTAAAAAACAGGTCAGACATTTAAGCTCTCATGAAGGGATTCTAAGGTGTGCTCTTGGATGTGTCATTTAACAGACCGAGGATGCTCACCTTATATGTAGCAAATTGCTTTAATGTAGTTCTTTGACTAATGATTGCACGCGCGTGTGGGAGGATGTTACTTATAGAGAAGTTCGTGCTCTGGAAGGTATTAATACTGTCTGGATTTGTCTCGAGGATTGTGTCAATGTTAGTTACTAATGCTTTATTATACTCGTTTTTGCACTATAACCGTATAACTGTATGATTACATGTTTTCAATAAAGTTATTTTTGAAAATTAAAAAAAAAAAAAAAAAAAAAAAACAGGTCAGGGTATTCCTGGTAATTGTTGGGTACTACAGGAGGTTTATCCCCAGGTTTTCAGAGATAGCAGTACCCCTGACCAATTTGACAAAAGGGGCAAAGTCAGCCATGATAAAGTGGTCTCCAGAGGCTGAGAAGGCTTTCCCAGGAGCTAGATGCATCCCTTTGCAAACTGCCAGGGGAAATGGCCCCAGACTTCTCCCGGGAATTTGTCGTGCAGACGGACGCGTCCGATGTGGGTCTGGGAGCTGTAATGTCCCAAATAGTAAATGGAGAAGAACATTCCATCACCTTTCTCAGTAGGAAGTTATCCCCAACAGAGCAAAATTATTCGATCATTGAGAAGGAGTGTTTAGCCATCAAGTGGGCCCTGGATCTCTTCGGTACTATTTGTTAGGGCGCAAATTTAGATTAGTGTCGGATCATGCCCCTCTCAGGTGGCCTAAAAGAGAAAAAGGGGAAAAATGCTCGAGTCCACGAGATGGTTTCTGGCCCTACAAGACTTCACTTTGTGGTTGAGCATAGGCAAGGGAAATTGCAATGCAATGCTGATGCACTCTCAAGGGTTCTCTGCTTGTTGCTACAGGTGCCCAGAACCCCGGCTTTGGGCAGAGGGGGGGGGGGGTATGTGGAAATGCCCCAGGCCTTGTGATAGAGGGGAGATATGTGCCACCAAAATTCCTGGCTTTGGTGGAGTGAAGGCCAGATAATTCTGTGTCAGCGGCATTAGGCCACCGATGCGTTTAAAGTTAGTTTGGCTGCAGCAGCAGCAGCAACTCTGGGTCGGCCTTCACTGGAGCAGTCAAAGAGTGGGTGGGATGACTGCTCCACTCCGGGACCCAGGCCGGAGTTTAGGATGGCCTATGTAAGCCTGTAGATCAGGTGAGCTGTTTGTGTTGTTCAGTTCCCTTTTAGTTACCAGAGAGTAACCACCTTGGAGGCTGAGGGAAGCTCTAAGGTCCTTTCAAGGAGCTGTGCCTTACACCACGCCGGAAGGGTGAAGAGCCCGTGTGGGCAATACAGACTGTGCCTGCGAGAGGTGCCAGGGGTTGCGCCTAAAGACTGTGGTGAGACACCTGGGTGTTGGCTGAAGTAAGCCTTTTGTTTTTGTTTTTGTTTGCTGCTTGGGTGTTGGAGAAACGGATGCCAAGCCAATAAACGCACCCGTTGTTTGCACAAATATAGACTGTGGTCCTGCTTGTGTAAGCCTGCCATTGGGACTAATCCCCTACAATGGTCAATCACAGAACATGATTTCACGTGCTCAGTGTCATATCCAGAGATGAGTGCTGCCAGCATTGCTGCAGAGGTTACAGGGGTGGGGGGTCAGCCTGTCAGTGCTCAGAACATACAAAGTACACTGCATCAAACTGGTCTGAATGGCTGTCATCCCAGAAGGAAGCCTGTTCTAAAGATGATCAACAAGAAAGCCCACAAACAGTGTGCTGAAGACAAGCAGACGAAGGACATGGATTACTGGAACCATGTCCTGTGTTCTGATGAGACAAAGATAAACCTATTGGGTTCAGATGGTGTCAGGTGTGTATGGCGGCCACCAGGTGAGAAGTACAAAGACAAGTGTATCTGCCTATAGTCAGACATGGTGGTGGGAGGGTCATGGTTTGGGGCTGAATGAGTACTACTGGCTGTGGGGAGCTACTGTTCATTGAGGGAACCATGAATGCCAACATGTACTGTGATATCCTGAAGCAGAGCATGACCCCCTCCCTCCTTCGTGGCTGCAGGGCAGTATCCATCATGATAACGACCTCAAACACCTCCGAGACCACCACTGCCTTGCTAAAGAGAATGAGGGTAAAGGTGCTGGACTGGCCAAGCGTCTCCAGACCTAAACCCTATGGAGCATCTGTGGGGCATCCTGAAATGGAAGTTGGAGGAGTAACAGGTCTCTAACATCTACCAGCTCCGTGATGTCGTCATGTAGGAGGGAAGAGGATTCCAGTGGCTGCAACCTGTGAAGCTCCAGTGACCTCCAGGCCCAAGAGAGTTAAGGCCGTGCTGGAAAATAATGGAGGCCACACAAAATACTGACATTGGGGTGCAATTTGTCCATTCTCACTTGGGTGTTTACTCACTTTTGTTGTCACTTAGGGGTGTACTCACTTTTGTTGTCACTTACGGGTGCCCTCACTTTTGTTGTCACGTAGAGGTGCCCTCACTTTTGGTGTCACATAAGGGTGTACTCCCGTGTTGTCAGCGGGTTAGACACGGCTGGCTGTGTGGTGTTGTTTTGAGGACACCAACTTTACACTGTGATACAAGCCGTGCACTGACTACTATACATTGTGTCACTTAGGGGTGTCCTCACTTTTGCGGTCACTTAGTGGTGTCCTCAATGTTTTCCCATAGACATTGATGCTGTGAGTTCTTCCCCTGTGATACATGCAGAGCACTGACTACTTTACCTTGTATCAGGGTCAGATCCTCAGTGTTGTCCCAGGAGAAGATATACAACAATATTTACAAAAATATGAGGGGTGTACTGACTTTTGTGAGTCCTGCACTACTATGCCCGGGGTCCATAATGCTGTTAAAATGCCCCTGGTTTGCATAATTCTGTTTGTAGAGCTTGTTGTGAAAAGGAAGCCACAAACATTATTAGTGGTCCTGTCTCTCTAGCATCTTATCTGTCCAAGTAGCAAAACAGGAGTTGGTTGTAGGTGTAGATACTTTACACACAGTAGAGAAGGGTTCTGCCTCTCTAACTGCAGAGGAGATCTGCTTATAGACTTTACAGTTATTCTTACAGTCAGACCTGGTCCATGACAACACATATGAGCAACAAGACGATGGAGGTCCTATTGTAATTGCAGCTTTTGGCTCCTTTCCTAATTTGACCCAGAAAATTTTCTAAGTGCATCCTCTGGGGGCTTTTGATGAGGATTTATGGGATGCAATAAGCCAATGTAATGCACAAAAATAATGCAAAAAAACTAATGTCTGCAAAAAATGTTAAATTCATACATTGCTATAAATGTCACATTAAACATCTACTGGGTCGCGTCAGACGGGAACCTAATCAGATAATGTTGAGCCATAGGAGGCGTCATTACAGAACGTCCTGAGGATCACAGAGAAGGATGAAGAAACCTAAAGGTCAGACGCAACAATGTCAAATATAATTTACAATAATTTAAATGTATCCCAGACAAATGAAGTAAATAGAGACAAATCAAGATGAATTCTGTGAGACAAATGTTGCAATGTTCAAAATTTACATGTACGATTCTGAGCCACTCATTGCCTCCCACTCAGCCAAGCCAGCATTGCTCTGCTCTGTACTGACGAGGGGCAAACACCCCGAAACGGCTGTCTACAGATGGGTGATGCTGACTTGGCTAAATATCCCTTTTGCTTTCCAAAGACCCAATAGGTCAAAAGCAAATTGAGGATTTTTTACATCCAACAGAGGGCGCTTGAGCTTATCATCTACTTTCCTATAATGCCTTGTGATATGCATGATTCTATGGATAGCGCAGCATGCTACACGACATATGTGGGGTTTGGATTTGTCCCTGGTGAAAACCAGTTTTTTCCTTTTTGACTGCTATTATAGCTACTGGGTGATATATCATTTCTTAGGGTCTTATTCCTTTTCGTAACACACATGACGCCTTGATCTACTATAGCTATGTGCAACTGTTGTGAGCACCCATGGGGGCTACCTCCTTGCCCTTTATAGCCAACCTTTTCATGATGTACTGGGAACACCACCATGCTATGCATAGTATTAACAACCCATATGGATCATGTATCCGCTGCTGTGGGCGCTACATCGACGACCTGCTGTTGGTGTGGGGTCCCGATGTAGGGTCCATACCTAAATTAGTGTCATACATAAATGATAATGTATGGAGTTTGCGTTTTACCTCTCAGTGTAACCAAACAAATATATCATTTCTAGACATCAATTTATGTGGAGAAACAATTAAAAAAAGTCAGTACCAGCCTTTACCGTAAACCGGATAGTGGGAACACTAAACTAAGGACAAACAGTTGCCATTCCCCACATACAATCACCTATATAGCAGTAGGAGACTACAGAAGCGCACGCAGGGCTGGCACATATGATGAAGACTAAAAAAGTCACAGTTGAACAAAAGAACCCCAATATAAAATATAACTTTTAATATATCATATTAAAAACATCACAAAAAACCCCTCAACCCCAAAAACTCTAGGGGATAGATACAAACGATAAAAACCCAATACACAAAAATTATACTACCATATAATACCATCCACTTAGGGTATAAAGAAACACTAATGAGGGATATCATTACTCACGGTACCGATGCTTCATGAATCCCAGCTGGTTATACACACGAGAAGATTATCCCATTCCACATAGGCAAGAAGAGAAAATAAAATCCCTATAGCTGCCCTGTTCTCAATCCTCTCAAAGATAATCTGGAGTGATCGCCCCGATAAGAGCGGCCCCAAGGGATTCAAACCCCTAGAAATGGCCTATTTTTTCCCTGTCAGAGGCCATTGATAGGGTGAATGGATATGGTAGATATAACGAGAGAGATATAAAATTACTCCCAAATTACTCCCGACGTGTTTCCCCCATCAATCAGGTTCATCAAGGGAGACCAAAATACACGATGCTACGCCATGATAAGAGAGTCTAAACTAATACATAACCAGACCCTCTAAAAAATAGAGCTTAAAAGCCATATGTTGTAGCTTAAAATCTGCTGGTAAGAGCGTGATCTCGGCGTCTCCTGTTTGTAAATGACCCTTTTCCCCGGTTTGCAGCCGATTTTACTTCTGTCTAAACCACGCACGCGCCTGCTCAACATGAGTCTCGACGATGCCGGCGTTCACAAATCTCCACTGCGCATGCGCTCGTTTTGAAATGACCCTGCGCATGCGCCTGGTCACAACAAAGAGGCAACACTGTGCCTACTAAATACACAACAACGGCGTTCTACAGGAATGCATTAAAGATAACCAGCATCCATGCCATTCTGACCTATTAATCCCCCAAACTGGTGTTTAATCAATAACAGAACCATATATCTATATAGATGTACTTAAATATAGATGTGGTAGTGGTATAGCCGTACAGAAGACAAGCAAAGCAATTTACTTGCATACCGACAAGATGCGAATATTTGTCACTTTTCAAAAATAAAAAGGAAGCCACAACACATAGAAATGAAAAAAACAATGAGAGAGTATAACAGGGAAAAGTACATGCCGAAAAAAATTTATATTTTTATTATTATCTTTAATATACATAATACCATCCCTATCGATATATTTGATAAAACTTAGGGGTTAAGTACCTAAACCAGGTCTGATATCCCCACCGCTAATAACTGCAAAGAACATATTTTGACTAGACCTATTAGCCTCAGCCTGTTCATATAGACATTGAAGTCACAAAAAGCATCCAAACTGTAATGATTCATTTAATCCATTCGGACAAACAGACTTCAGTCTGAATATCCATTGTGTCTCCTTCCTCAGAATTCTTTGATCTAAGTCACCCTTCCTGGAAGATGGACGCACTTTTTCTATTATCAGAAACTTAAGGCAGGTAGGATCCCCACCATGAACGTCCCACACATGCCGAGCAATAGTTGTTTCTCTTCTATTAAGTATATCACCCAGATGGTCTCCCACTCTACGGCGAAATTGGCGAATAGTTTTTCCTACGTAATAGAGACGGCACTCACATTGGCAAAGGTAAACAAGACCTTCAGACTTACAATTGAAAAAATCCCTCAGGAAATACTCTTTTCCATTAGAGTCATAAAAAGACTATGAAGACTATAATCAAGAAGAAATTACTCTCAGTGATAGATTGCAGAGCAGGGGACACACAAATAGGATTTTAAACAAGGCGCAATACAAAATTATAACCATAACCCAAGATAAAATAAAAGATCTAAGCAAAATATAAAGAGAGGATTGTTTTTATACCCCATATAGTAAAGATTATTATAAAATTTGAAAAATATTCTATAAAAATCTGTCTTTCCTAAGACAAGATCCAATACTAGCAGATATAGTAGATCAAGGTGTCGTATGTGTTCTGAGAAGGAATAAAACCCTATGAAATGATATGTCCGGTTTACAGTAAAGGCTGGTACTGACTTTTTTTGCTTCTCCAAATAAATTGATGTCTTGAAAGGAGATATTTGTTTGGTGACACTGATAGGTAAAATGCAAATTCCATACATTATCATTTATGTATGACACTAATTTAGATATGGACCCTACATCGGGACCCCACACCAACAGCAGGTCATCGATGTAGCGGCCACAGCAGCGGATACATGATCCATATGGGTTGTTAACATAATGCATGGCATGGTGGTGTTCCCACTACACCATGAAAAGGTTAGCTATAGAGGGCGAGGAGGTAGCCCCCATGGGTGCTCACAACAGTTGCACATAGATATGATGCAATAGTAGGCACAAAATAAAATAATAACCGTAACCCAAGAATCTCTTTTGAGGAAAAATAAAAGAACTAAACAAAATAAAGAAGGACTTTTTTTTTTCTAACCCCATAATAAGATTATTAACAACATTGAAAAAATATTCTAAAAAATCTCTTCCTAAGACAAGACCAAAACATGCAGATATATAAACCAAGGTTCGTATGTGTTCAAGAAAGGAATAAAATCCCCAGAAATGATAGATCACCCCCCAAAAGCTAAACAGCAGTCAAAAAAAAAAATATGCTTCACCCGATAAGGGAGGACAAGTGCAATATATGCAAATTGGCTACAAAAAATACAACTTAAAAAAAAAAAGAAAAAACAGGGAAGATACCAAAACATAGAAAAAATCCAAAAAATTCAGTAATTGTGATTGATATTAATATCTTCTTTATTATAGTCTTCATCACATGTGCCAGCCCTGCGTGCACTTCTATATTCTCCTACTGCTATAGAGGTGATTGCATGTGGGGCTTGCAGGCTTGCATATATTGGCCACTATAGTAACTAATACCTCATATTTGATATTTTTACAGTATGTTCAAAATTTTTTTGCCCTAAATCTGGAGTAGAGTGGCGTCTGTATTTTGTGTTTACACCCAAAAAGTGCTGGGCAGCCCACCCAATCAAATTTTTCGTAGTTTTGGCGTAAAAAGGCTGTAAGCCAGCATGGTGCACCACACGTATCTGATTAATGGACACCTTTTGTATCACCTTATCTATATGGAATTATAATACCAGCAACCACCCCCCGCATATAGTGAAGGTGTGTGAGTGGTTATCTTATTGGTATTTTTGCATTTGTGCAATCTCCCCATGTATTATATTGTGGCTTTTCTGCATACTGTGTGAACAGGTATCAATTTAATGTGCAGTTTTTTATCATCTAAGGGCGCGTTCACATGGCATAGGACAAAAACCGGCTGGTTTGCCGGCCGGTATTTGTCCTGTTTTGTGCCCGTCCCCACGGCCGCGGGTGGGACGGCTTTTCTCCGTTATGAGCGGAGAAAAGCCCTCCCCCTGCACATTCATTTGCACATATTCCGTCCGGAAACCGGACGGAAGAATGTGCATGTTGAATGTTTTGCCACCGGACGGAAAACCCGTGCAGTGGGGACAGCTGCACGGGTTTTCCATAGAGCACAATTGTGCTTTATTTTCGGCCCGGTTTATTCAGGCGGTCTGAAAAACTGCAAACCGGCTGAAAAACCGGCCGAAAACCTGTGCCGTGGGGACATGCCCTAATTGTTCCCCTAGCGGTGGGGTATGTGAGCTGCTGCTCAGCAATCAGCTGCACCTGCTTATCTTTCCTAAGTAGCATAGGTGCCATTTTTGACTCTTTACTGGGTTCAGTTTCAGTCCAGCCTTTTATCTATGAATATGGCCTTGTTTCTCTGTTTTTTTATTTGGGGATCAATGTAGCACCCATAGCAGCGGATACATGATGCATATTGGTTGTTAACATTGTGCATGGCATGGTGTTCCCTCTACACCATGAAAAGGTTAGCTATAGAGGGCGAGGAGGTAGCACTTATGGGTGCTCACAACAGTTGCACATAGATATAGCAGATCAAGGCGTCATGTGTGTTCCGAAAAGGAATAAAACCCTAGGAAATGATAGATCACCCAGTAACTATAATAGCAGTCAAAAAGGAAAAAATCTGGCTTTCACAGATCGGTTTTTTGGAGGTACAAGATGCAATACATGCAAATTGGCTACGAAAAAGACAACTTTAAAAAAACAAAAAACAAAAAAAAACAGAGAAGATAACAAAACATCCAAAATAATAAAACAAAATTCAGTAGTTGTGATACACACCTGTGGTTTATGGTAGAGATTGTACAGAACGTGACATGTTATATGTGGGAAGTAGTATAAGAAAGGTAAAAAACACATATCAGAAGATCTGGCAGGAACTAAATAGGAACAAATTCATCAATCAGGAGCAGTTAGACATTTCGTATAGAAAAACACAATGGTTGGGTAGATACGTTCCGGTACTTTGTAATAGGAAGAATAGACAGACCTCCGAGTGGAGGGGACTGGCAACAGTCAGACTGCGAGAAGCTTTTTGGATCCTCGAGCTGGAGATTAGGATACCGCATGGTGTGAACAATCGAGGAGACCTTCTATATATAGATTAAAGTAAGATAATATCCTAGTATGATCACAGTGCTCATCTGAGTGGTTCTGTTCCTTCATATATGCTCATCTAACCTCAGACCCATAAAAGGTCAATATACAAAAAGACCCAACAGGTGACAAGAGAAACAAGGAGGTGCAGTGCTAATCTGAGTGGTTCTCTCCATTCATTTTGACTCACCTACCCCAAGATATATAGCAGGTCTATCTCCAAGAAAAGACAAAACGTCCTGATAAGAAACAAAGAGGTGCAGTGCTCATCTGAATGGTTCTCCTCCTTTATTTATGTTCATTTACCCTCTGATCCATAGAAGGTCTATCTACACAGAGAACCAACAAGTCCTGATAAGAAGCAAAGATGTGCACTGCTCATTCTGCCCCTGCTTTAATGCTCAGCTCTTCTTGAAGCTGTGGAAGATCCACCTTCAAGAGGAGCCAACAAGTCCTGATAAGAAACAAAGAGACACGTTGCTTATCTGAGTGGTTCCGTCCATTGATTTCTCCTCACAGACTCACAGATCCATAGAAGGTCAATCTCCAAAAAGAGCCAACAAGTCACAATAAGAAACAATGAGGTGCAGTGCTAATCTGAGTGGTTCTCTCCATTCATTTTGACTCACCAAACCCCCGTTATTTTAGCAATTTATCCCCAAAAAAGAGCCAAAAATTTTCCAAAATTTTCTAACAATAAAGCAAAAGTCCCTCATCTGGGGGTGGTTTCTTTTCCCCTTCAATCGCTCATTAACCTCAAAACCCATAAAAGCAATCTACAAAAAAGAGCCAACAGGTGACAAGAGAAAAAAGGAGGGCAGTGCTAATCTGATTTGGTTCTCCCCCAATTTTTTTTTGACCCCCCTTTCCCCCAAAAGATATATAGCAGGTCTATCTCCAAGAAGACCCAACAAGTCCTGGCAAGAAACAAATAGGCACAGTGCTCTTTTAAAAGGGTTCTCCCCCTTTAAATTTTCTCCCTTTACTTTCCTCAGTTCTTTAAAGGGTTCAATGCCCAAAGAAGACCCAAAAAGTCACAAAAACAAAACAAAAAATTTGGACACAGTGCCTTCTGATTTTTTTGTCCCCCCTTTATTTCTTCTCATCAAACCCTCAGACCCCTTTTTGGGGGCCCAATCTCCAAAAATTTCCAAAATTTGTCCTAATAAGAAAAAAAAATGCAGTGAAACATTAAAGGGTTCTGGCCCTCCCTTTTATCCCCCGCTCTTCTAGAATCCACAGAAGGTCAATCTCCAAGAAGAGCCAACAAGTCTGAATAAAAAACAAAGAGGGGGTTTAAAACAATTGGTTTTCGTTCCTTCATTTCTGCTCATCTAACCCCAGATCCATAGAAGGTCAATCTACAAAAAGAGCCAACAGGTGAAAAGAGAAACAAGGAGGTGCAGTGCTAATCTGAGTGGTTCTCCTCCTGAATCTTGTAAACTACCCCCAGTTTCATACTTTTGGTCAATCCCCAAAGAAGCCAAAATTTTTTTTTTTTCCCGATAAGAAAAAGAGTGGCGCAGAGCTCATCTGAGGCTCTCACCCCCACCCCCTTCATTTCTGCTCATCTGTCCTCAGATCCAAAGAAGGTTTGTTTTGGAGAAAAAGCAAAAAAAACCCTGTTTAAAAAACCAAACGGGGGCGGTTTCTCCCCGGACCGGTTTCGGGCCCCTCCATTCTAGCCACCATCACCTGGACCCCCGCAGATGTTAATGTGACATGTCAAACCCTTACTAAAATTGAAGGTACCATTTAAAAACGAACCTTTGAAGTCGGGGTCCTCCTCTACCAACCAAAAAAAAGAGGATTTTTTTTTTGGGTAAAACCCCCCCCTTTTTCCTCCGTGTAATTATGGCCCAACCCATTCATTTCTATGCATTAGCTTCCCTTGCAGAAAGGGCGGGTCAGAAAAAATTTTTCAGACCCAAAGGGCCCCAAACCGGGGGGTGTAGATATCTGGGGAAAAGGGGTAGCGGTCACTACCAGACTCTCCCAACCCCCAAGGGGGGCCCCAAAAACCCCCTCCTCCCACATAAATGACACCTTATTGAAAAATCCCCGGGAAAGGTGGGGGGGGCCCCCTTTCCATGTTTTGAAATTAGGGCCCCAAAAAGTTTTAAGTTGAAACCCTGGGAGCCACAGAGGAGCTTGAGACACAAAACTATTGGAAAACTTGTAAAAAAATTTTTAACTTTGGAAAATTTGGGGAAAAAGTTTTTACTTTGTTTGAAAGGGGATTTTAAATTTGCTTTTTGGCCTAATCCCACAAGAAAGTCCACGTATGAGACAGAGCCCAACCCTTTTATATCATTTTCCAATTCTGTTTATAAAAGAGCGGAAGATCTTTCTCATAAAAATTGCTAAAAAAAGTAAACCTTTTTTAAAGTAACACCCTTCCAAATTCCTCCCAAGCCCATTTAATTTTTTCAGGAGGGGAAGCTGTCGACCATCAGGAGATATAGAGAAATGGCCTCGGTTTACGGAGATCTTGGCACGGCCCTCCTTCAAAACCATTCAAATTTAGTATTGCATGTCAGGGGGGTAACATTCCCCAAACCACCCTCATGTAAAAATAAATGGGGGCCGTTAGGGGATTAGGATTTTCTTTTTTTTAAAGATCCCCCCCCCCCCCCAATCATCCAGACGGTAAATGCTCTGCAAAAGATTTATGGATTTGACTCATTGTAATTTACTGGAGAAAAACACAGAAAAAAAAATTGTTTCCCGGGAATGGGGGGGCCCGGTAAACCTTCTGGGAACCCCTTTTTTAAGGGACATCATGAGTTCCAAGACCCCCATATGTATCTTCAGGTGAGGTGGACACTAAATATTTTTGTATCTCCCATTTATTTGATTAGAAAAAACATATGCTGTTTCTTGGGGCTACCAGGGGAAAAGTTAAATTCTTGGGGTCCCCCAAGGGGGACGTTTTCTTGGAGTCCACCAGTGGATTGATTCCTGGGGCCCCCTTGGGGGTTTTGGTTTTCCGGGGGCCCACCAGTGGGATTTGTTTCCCGGGGCCCCACCAGGGGAGTTGTTTCCCGGGGGGCCCCCCCAGGGGAAGTACTTTCTTGGAGTCCCCCAAGTGGGGGTACTTTTTTGGGGGCCACCAGTGAAGAAAATTTTTGGGGGGTCTGCCATTTGGGTAGATTTTTGGGATCAGCATTGGAGATGTTTCCTTGGGCCCCATCAGTGGAGTTTATTTTTGGACCCCAAAGGCAGTTTTTAATTTTTGGGACCCAGCGTGGAGTTGTTTTTTTGAGGTTCCCCCGTGGAGGGGATTTTGGGCCCCACCAATAGTTTTGGGGTTAGGGTTCCACCATTTGGAGGTGATTTTTTGGGGGCCCCCCAGTGGAGGTGACTTTGGGCCACCAGTGGAGGAAATTTTCGGGGGCCCTACCAGGGGGGTTTTGTTTTTTGGGGGCCCCCAACCGGTTTTGTTTGGGGTTTTTAGGGAACCAGTTGAAGCAATTTTTGGGCCTAGCCCCCCCAGCTACTATATTTTGGGCCCCTCTTTCTTTGTCTTTTTCCCCCCGAAAAGCAGCAAAAAAGCTTGCCATGCATTAAAAAAAATTTTGGGCCCAACCCCCCCCCTTTTGAAGAATAAATTTATAGGTGCCCCATTTGGGGTGGCACCCCAAAACAATGCAAAAAACAACACAAAATCAGCAGCACACTATAGGACCCAAAAAACAGTCAAAGAGGACCCTAAGGCATTTTTTTTGGGAAAGGGGGCCCCCCCGGGAGCTGCTACCCATTTGTTCCCCTGTATGCCGCTCCTGGGCCCCCCGCAATGAACTAACAGTTCACGCGGCGGGGGCCCCCAGCTGCGGGGGCCCGGGCCCTTTAGGGGAAAGGGGGGGGGCCCCCGGCCCCGGGGGACCCCCCACTTGCGTCACAGAGGAGATCTTAATTGTATGCCGTCCGTGCGACCCGCATACATTTTAAGATGAAAGTCAGGGCCCGGGAGAAACTGTGCCTCCCTACCCCTGCCGTACACGCCCCAGCAGGGGGCGGGGGCGGAAGTGGGCCCTCAAACAAGCCCCCTGCCGAACTTCCCGTCCTCGGCCCCAAGGGCCAAAAACAGCAGGCTTGGGGGGCCTGGGAGGAGTTTGGGGAAGCCGGGGGGGGGGCGCGGCATGGTAAATAAACACCTTAGGGGGGGGGGGGGGGCTATGCCCATTACTGGGGGGTCCCATTCCCCGGGGGGGGGGTGTCCAAAGCCTATTCCCGGGGGGCCCTTTTTAAAATTGGGGGGGGTCTAGGCCCAAAATTTCTAGTGGCCCTATTACTTGGGGGGGGGGGGGGCTTTGCTTTTCTGGGGGCCCTATTACTTGGGGGGTGTCTATACCTTTTTACTGGGGGGGGCCCTAATTTTTGGGGGGGGGTCTATGCCCCAAATTTCTGGGGGCCCCATTAAATTTTTGGGGGGGGTTTTTCTATGCCTTTCTTAAAGGGGGGCCCCAATTTCTTGGGGGGGGGTCCCCATGCCCATTACTGGGGCCCCAATTTTTTGGGGGGGGGGTGTGTCTTTTGCCTATTACTGGGGCCCCATTTCTTGGGGGGGGGGGTGGGTTTTAAAGCCTATTTTCGGGGGCCCTTTTTACTTGGGGGGGGGGTGTGTCTATGCCTTTTTAAATGGGGGCCCCATTACTTGGGGGGGGGGTGTGTCTTTTCCCATTACCCGGGGGGGCCCCCCTTTTTCTTGGGGGGAAGGGGTGGGCTAGCCTATTTCTGGGGGACCCCCTTTTTTTGGGGGGGAGGTTGTCTATGCCTATTACTGGGGGGCCCCATTTCTGGGGGGGGGGTGTCTTGCCCTATTTCTGGGGGCCCTATTACTTTTGGGGGGGTTTTTATGCCTAAATTTTGGGGGGCCCCATTTTTTTGGGGGGGGGGGGGTTTTAGGGCCCATTACTGGGGGCCCTATTTACTTGGGGGGGGGGGGTGCTTTTGCCTATTTTCAGGGGGGGCCCCTTTTTCTTGGGGGGGGAGGTGTTTATGCCTATTAAATGGGGGCCCTATTTTCTTGGGGGGGGGGGGTTCTATTCCTTTTTACAAGGGGGCTCTATTACTTGGGGGGGGAGGGGTGTATATGCCTTTTTACCCCGGGGGCCCTATTACTTTTTGGGGGGGGTGTCAAAGCCCCCTTTTCAGGGGGGGCCCCATTACTTGGGGGGGGGGTGTGTCCCATTTCCTATTAAAAGGGGGGGCCCAAATTTCTTGGGGGGGGGGGGGTTGGGGGGGGGGCACTGGGGGGGGGGGGGTTTTTTTTTTATGGGGGCCCTATTACTTGGGGGGGGGGGTCTATGCCTATTACTGGGGGCCCTATTAATTGGGGGGGGTCTATGCCCCATTTTGGGGGCCCTTTTTACTGGGGGGGGGGGCTTTTGCCTTTTTAAATGGGGGGCCCTATTACTGGGGGGGGGGTCTATGCCTTTTTCTGGGGGGCCCCGTTACTGGGGGGGGGAAATATACCTACAGGGGGCCCTGTTACTGGGGGGGGGGAAATAAAACGACAGGGGGGGCTATTTTCTTGGGGGGGGGGAAATATACCTACAGGGGGCACTATTTCTGGGGGGGGGGCCATACCACTGGGGGGGGGGGGGGGAAAATTTTACCTAAAGGGGGCACTATTAAAAATGGGGGGGGGGGGAATATACCTACAGGGGGGAATATTTCCTGGGGGGGGGGAAAATATAAAACCCACAGGGGGGGCTAAACGGGGGGGGAACTAAACCTACAGGGGGCACAATTACTGGGGGGGGGAAAAAATTTTACCTACGGGGGCACTAAATTTCTGGGGGGGGGATAAGCCTACAAGGGGGGCCCCCTTAAAAATTGTGGGGGGGGAAAAAGCCCCCATGCGGGGCCCAAATTTCTGGGGGGGGCGGGCAAAAACCTACCGGGACCCCCAAATTTAAATGTGGGGGGGGGGGGGCTATGCCCACAGGGAAGGGCCCCCCAAAAAACTAGAGGGGGAACTATGCCCCACAAGGGGGCTCTAATGACTGAGGGGGAAATATTTTTCCTACAGGGGGGTCCCCAATCTACTTGGGGTTGGGGGGGGCGGGCATTCTGCCTACAAGGGGGCCCCCAATCAAAGGGGGGGGACAAATTTTGGCCCACAAGGGGGGCCCTAACCTAAAGGGGGGGGGCTATTTTTGCCTATAAAGGGGGCCCCAAACTTCAGAGGGCCCCCTTTTTTTTCATACAGGGGTTTTTCCCAAGCTTTCAGGGGGGGGGGCCCCCCAATCGACATGGGGGCCCTAAGCTCCCGCCCCGGGGGGCCCCAAGCTGCCTATGTCTCCCCCCATACTGCCCGGTGGGTGCCCAAACTAATGGGTACCGCCCGGGGTCCCCTTGTTTTTACATACCCACTTGGGGGGCCCCATAATTACCAGGGGGGTAATTCTTACCCCTTTGGGGCCATTAAAATGGGGAGTTTGTACATGGGGGGGGGGGGAACCAGTTTTTTAAAAAAGATAAAAAAAATGGGGGAGTCTCAGGGGTTGTTTTGTAAATTTTACAGGGGCGAGTGGGGGAAAGGGAAATCCTTTATGGAGGGTTTTGCACCGAATAGAGGGAAAAAAAGGGAAAATGAAAAGACCCCCCAAACAAGAAGCCAAACCCCGTGAGGCCCTAAAGGGAAAAATTTTAAAATATTTTCAAAGCAACCCGTGTATCTGATTTTCAAAAAAACTATATGGTCACTGTTTTGGGGGGTAATATACAGTCTGCAGACCTGTTACAAATGGGGTCTCCCCTATAATTGGGCAATGTAAAGGTTTGGGAATTTACATTTTACAGAGCCGTGTACCCCGGGGGTCCCACCAAAATATATGGGCACGTATGGTGGATTAAAATTTAGTCTGCAGAGCCCCATGTAAACCGGGGTCTACCCATATATGCCCCATGTATTTTTGGTTATATACATCGGGGAGCCCGTGTACAATTAACTAAACCCCAAAATGGTCACTGTATTGGGGGGGTAATATACGTTTTGCAGGGGCCTGTGTACCTGGTTTTTACCACTTTTATGGCACGTTTTTGGAAGGGAAAATACATCCCGGGAGAGCCGGTACACTGGTGTCCCACCCTATATGGTCACTGTATGGGGGGGTTTTTTTCATTTTTGCAGAGCCCGTTTTACACTTGGGGGGGTCTACCAATATATGCTCCTGTTAAGGGGGTTATATCATCTGCAGAGCCGTGGACACTGGGGGTCTACCCCCTATAGGGGCACTGTTTGGGGGTTTTTTACAGTCTGGGCCCGTGTACATTGGGGTCCCCCCCATTTTATGGGCACTTATGGTGGGAATATACAGTCTGGGAGAAACCCGTGTACACTGGTATATACCACTATATGGTACTATGGCGGTTTCTATTGGCTTTGTTTTACTATCCCTTTAAAATGTAGGGGTATTATTTTTAGCACTTTGGATCATGTTTTTGGGGGTAAAATCATATTCCTATTTAATAGGGGTAAATTTGGGAAAAGCTGGTCTTTGTTTAGGGGGGATTTGGGTTGGTAGCAGTATGATGGGTATGTAGGTGAGGGATTCACCCTTGTATTAACTAAAAGCCCGTCCCCCGGAAAAAGTTGTTATCAGGGGGTGGGCAAGGGGTGGGGGGGTTGGGGGGTAGGGGCCCCATCCAAAATTTCCCCTATGGGGGCCAGGTTCTCTAGTTAAACCCCCCGCCGGCACCATCAAACTTAAATGAACTTTGGGGGAATTTTTTTGTAAAAAAGGAATGGTCAAAAATACTTCATCCGGAACCCGGAAAATGATTAAAAAAACCAAAAGGAAGCGGGCTAGAGGCTGTTTTTTTTGCAAAAGGGGATCTACTAAAATTTAATGTCATTTTCTTTTTGGGTGCCCATACTTTTGCACCGGTCAAATTTTGGTTTAAAAGCATATTGCACATTTTGTGTTAGTACAATAAACCTCATTTAAACCCAAATATTACTGTGTCCATCAGTTATTAATAATCAAATTGAAATGGCTGTTTGCAAACACCCAAATTTAAAACTAAAAATGATTAAGTTTAAATGGGGTCCCAAATTTTTTCATATGATGTATAGAAACATCTGTGATGGAAAATTCGCATAACTATAACGTTTCTTTTTGGGCCACTCTTGCTGTTAAAAAAATGTAAAAAATAATTAAAAAAGTGAAAGATTTTTATTATTATTAGTAGTAGTAGTTCTATTTTGATTATCAAAAGCAACAAGGTGCTTTTGTTTGATAAAATGGCTCGAGCACATGGCTTTATGGGCAAAGCACTCTGGGAGGAAAAGGGCATAGCCTGCATGACATGTGCAAGATGAAGCCAATCGGGGGGGCGGGGGGGGGGGGGGGGGGGGGGTCGGGATTTCTGTGCGGCCCCACCCGACTAATAAGCCCCCGGCCCGCGACGCCGGGAGCTCACCTCCTCTCACGACGATCAGGAAGGTGCTGCCGCGGCTGATTGTGAAAGCTCTTAATGTGGCCGCAGCCCTCCCAGGGCCCCCGGGTTTGCTTACTTTTTTTTCAGAAATGTTTTTGTGTCAGAAACATACGTTATATTTGGGTGTCATTGTTTTTTAACCTTAGGGGAAGGGAAAGGGGGTGCTTCCATTTTGGGTTTCTGTCCCCGCCCCACTTACAGGCTGTCATAAGAAGGGGAGCTTCAGGTTGGGGGTTTTTTTTTTTTTTCTCTCTGAAAAATGGGGGTCGGGGTTTTTACCCACGGGAGGCCATTGGACGATTGAGAGTAAAGAAGCTAGGACGCCCCATTTTGAGACAAAATTGAAATCGTGGGCACTTAAACATCTTTTTGATCAAAATTTGAACCGAGAGTCTCAAAGTTTTTCATGTAGATAGATGCTAAAGCTCTTACAAGCTCATTTTTAAAACACGATTTTTTGGGGTGTCTCAGCTTGCCAATGCTTCTCTTAAAGTTCATTTCTGATTTTGTGGGGTAATTTTGGGTCTGAAGTCCCTGGCGTCCACTGCATGTATACTTTTTTAATTCTATCTGTCACGCACATTGAATACCAAGGGAGATCTAAGCCGTTTCCCATTGTATTCATTTAAAAAAACGTTTTTACAATACAAATCCACTTCATTTTTTTGGGTGCTCAATTCTTTTGTGCAATTTACATCCAGGGTTAATTAAGCGTTGTTCTGCTGCGTGGTGACAAAGAAACCATTTTTTTCACCGAAAAAAAAGATTTTTTTCCCTGTACATAATTCACAAAGCGAATTTTTAATTACAATTTTTTTCCTTTGTTTTTAGCGTAAAAAAAAAAGCTTGTAGTTTTTGGTTGCTCATTCTTTTGGAAATTTACTCCAAGGGGTTAATTAAGTATTTTTCTGCAGTTGTATGTAAAAGAAACTTTGTTTTTCACCGCACGAAGAAATTCTGTGCATAATTCATATCCAAAAGGGTTTAATTAAGCCCGTTTGGCTTTTATATTTAGTAAAATACACAGAGTTTTTAAACGGACATACAAGTCAATTTTTTCCCGCCCCTTTGTGGGGCGAAAAATTTTATCCAAGGGGTTTCCCAAACTTGTTACGGGTTCATTTGGAGTCAAAAACAGGGTGTGTATTTATCATATACAGTATTATCATAAAAGTGCTTTCATTTTAAAAAAACAGTATGTCAGAAGAAGGTGGCAGGTCTTCACCTGCGAGGGAAAGGGGCACAAACTTTCCCGGGGAGGGGCCCCAAGGTCGCGCCGCAAGGGGACGTGCAGCAGGGGTCACTCGGTGAGCCCAACTGCCGCTGTATTAGCGGCATGTGTTTTTTCAGAACCCCAAGGGGTTCTTGTTTGGGTTTGCTAGGTCACCCCTTTCCTCCCGATGGATGAAAACCCCACCAAGGTCTTGGGGAAAGTCAGACAAACCCCTTTTTGGGGTGGCCCGGGAGCGTCAGGGGCCCTCACCTGTCCTCAACCCCCCTCTGTCCCATCGGTTCCCTCAGCCAGAGATTACTATTGGTCGGGGCTCAGCGTCACTATATAGCGGGATGAACAATTTGAGGAGGGCAGTCACAGCTATTTGGGCAGCAAAGAAGGGGCCCAATATCCCCTGCTTTTGCAGTGGGCGAAAAAGTTGAGTGGGATTTGGCATGGGGGTCATGTTGTGAGGTCGCCTCCATACCAAGACCGTGATAGGCACGTGACGATGAAAACAAAATAGTGTATGTGCCGACCCCCTTGGGAGCCGGGTGAGGAAGGGGTTCATCATCGTCGGGAGAAGAGGGGCGTCAGCTTGCCTGGGCAGCGGGGCAGCCCAATGGTGTGTGGCCGTGAGTCAGCAGGAAGCAGCGTTGAGGTCGGAGCCAAGGGCCAGGGGGTAAAAAACCGCTTCTCGGTCCAAAAATAGCACCAGGGGTTGCAGGCAGCGGCGGCAGTAGTCATCGTGGGGAGCTTTTGGGGGGGTAAAATCAGCTATCGGCGGGTGGCTTTTCTATGCTAAAGACCCCGGAGGAGCCAAAATGGGTATATGTGAATCTGTAAGAGAAATAAGCGTGGCCGGGGCTAACGTTGGCCCCCGGCCTGCATCAATACATGCCGTCCCATCCAGTAGCCTGGAAAAAAACGGGGCGAAAATGTGGTGGCCCATCCTGGCCCCGCAGAAACAAAGCGCCCAGTGGCCGATGCCCTTTTGCAGCCAGTAAAGGCCCCACCCCTCTGCAAAGGGGAGCTGTTTCTCTTTGCCATCACCCCCCGGTCCAGATGCTCCTGCTCCTCCTACTAATGGCGCCAGCAGTCTTTCGCGGGCTTTGCAAAGAGAAAACAGTATGCGTCCCAACCACCTAAGGTGCAAAGTGACCGTGTCCTGTCCAAGTTTTTGGGTACTGCGCCCCTCCCTTCCAAATGGGGGGACTCTGCACCGTTCAGAGAACAAATGGTTGTGCAAGCCGAGAGGGAGAGTTCCAAGCCGAAAATTTATTTTCCAAAAAGGCAGTACCAGCATTCATAAATTGTAGAACAGAAGGTGGGCCAGTCTTAGCTTATCATTTTTTCCCGGTGCACGGGCCGGGGACATGGGGAGTGTACTACTCAGGGCCAGTACATGTCCTTTAGGGGCCCACGGGGTGTGTGCTTCCCCCACAGGCACACCAACATCTTGGACGGAGGGGCGCTTTCTCCTCCCCGTTGTTTAAAAAGGCGGGCCCCCCCCAATGTCTGCCCCCTCCTTCCTCCACCACCACCACCATCCGCCCCACAATACTGCTCCCTCATCCACATTGTGGGCACAGCGGTGTCACGCAGTTCTACACCTGGTTGCCCCGGCAAAAAAAGTCACTTTGGGGGGGAAATGTCCGCGTCATGCAGCAAGAAATCGTTGGTGGCTTTCTCCCACCAAATGCAAATCGGAACCTGGTGACGGACAATGGGAGGAAATGGTGCCCCGGGGCACCGAGGAGGGGTGGTCCAGCGCCCTGTTGGGGCGCGTGTTCAATCGGGGTTTTGAAAAGGTTCCTGAAGTCTTCCCCCGATCTTTAGAAGATTTTGAAAAATGGCCAGGAAAAAATGTCATGCACTTTATTATTTCCCTACAAAGCCAGGAACACCCCCGATTGCACGGCAGAACGGCCTCCCCAACAACCCCTGATATGCGATGTTTCCCCCCGTTGGAATTCCAGCCTGACATGTTGGACCGACTGTTGAACAGAGGGAAAAGGCCCTTAAATTTTTTTTGATCCCGGCGGGCGGAGTACTCACCGTGTAACTTTGATGTCAGCCCCGGGCAGTCATCGGCACCTCCGTTTGTTAACCATTCGAGGAGGCAACGTTATTGTCAGTCGCCGGACTACGGGATGAATAACGTCATTCCACTGCTTCATGTCCTGGAACAGATGCTGAAAAATCTGTCTGGTCAGAGGACTGGAGACGTGGTGACTACATCTCGCGGCCACATGAGTCCGGTGGGGACTGAACTGGAGGAGGAGGACATTGGAGCAGAAGCATTGTCTGGTGAAATGAGTGGATTTTCTACCCAGGTGACAAGAGAGGAGGAGCAGGAGCAGCTGGAGGAGGTAGATGGAGATGAGGAAGACGAGGCAGATGACCCACAAGCACTGTGGCAGTATACAGTGGAAATGGAGACAGGGAGCCCCTCGGAGTCACTTGTGCAGATGGCCACGCAGCATGCTGATTTGTCCTGGCTATGACAGCCGAATAGTCAGCATCCGGCAGAGGGATGACTTCTGGCTCTCCACCTATTGGACCCTCGGAACCGGTCAAAAATGGGAGCCTTTTTCCCAGATATTGAGAGGGAGGACAAACTCAAATACTATAGGGAAATCCTAAGTAGTCAGTTGGCCACTGCCTATGTGCGGCATCGTCCCTCCTCTGACAGGTCTGACCGGGGAGTTCTTCAGCGCTCAAGTACTACTGCCGTGGCTGCTGGGGGAAGATGGGGGGGTCGGAGCAGTACCAGCTCCATCAGCCGCAACCTAAGTCTGGAATCACTGATGAGCAGCTTCCTTCACCCGCCTAGTGAGGACGGCAGTCGCCAGCAGCAGCAGGACCTGGAGCAGTCCCTGAACCAACAGGTGGTGGCCTACTTGGACAGCACTCTGCCACCCCAGTTAGAAGATCCGCTGGACTACTGGGCAGCCAAACTGGATGTGTGGCCGCAACTTGCCGAGTTTACAGTGGAGAAGCTGTCCTGCCCGGCCAGTAGTGTGGCATCAGAGCGGGTGTTCAGTGCGGCGGGGGCCATCGTTACCCCAAGGAGAACCCGCTTGTCCACGGGAAATGTGGAACGACTGACCATTGTCAAGATGAATCAGGTGTGGGTCGGCCAGGATTTCCACACACCAATGCCTTAGGCATCAGACTACATCAGCCATGACGCCTCACCCAAACTGTGAGAAATGAGTCTGGGTTTAAACTACCTGTCTCAGACATTATTCTGCCTGATGCCTGATGCCACACATCTGCTGACAGTTTCTCCATCTGCCACCAACCATCTTTACCAGGGACTGGTATTGCCACCCACCTCCACACTCTGTCATTGTGCCACTGTCTGACCTCATGCTGCTGCTGTGGCTGCTGCCGTGACCTCCACACTGTGTCATTGTGCCACTCTCTGACCTCCATGCTGCTGCCGCCGTCACCTCCACTCTCTGTCATTGTGCCACTATGTGGCCTACTCCAGTTTTTTGTTTGTATCTTATCTCTATTCCTATAGTCCATGTATGTGGGAAGTTTTTGCTATTTGGTTTATAGATTATCTGTGTAAATGGCAGGGTTTGTTTCGACCAATATAGATTCCAGTGGATGGTTGCGTGAAGCACATGACGTTTTTTCAGATAAGGCACTAGCAGCCCCTACCTATTCCCCTACCATTAAACTAGCGTTTAGGGATCTGACCCGTTTACATAAGGACTATACCACCTCCTGGTGGGAAGTCCAGTCTCTTGAACACTATATACAACAGAGAATTATCCCGAGATGATTAAGGATCACCCTAGCACCAGCTGAAAGATTAAGATCTGACACAGTATTGGCAAGCTGGGAAAAGGAAGCTGTCGAGTCTTCTTTACGCTTCATGCAAATACTCTTAGAAGAAGAAAAGAGAAGACTTGAGAAATTCAAGGAGAGTTTGAAAAGTCAATCTGAACTTACTTTGAAATTCAAGTCTGAGTCTGACTTTGATGCAAGAGAGGCTGAATTGTGTAACAAAATTCAGAGACATCAAAGTTATATTAAGGAGCGCAAACAAAATTTATTCTTGAGGGACTTGGCAGACTTTAAGGAAGGGAGAGCGTACTCCTTTCTATTAAAGAACATTAGAAGGGGGGAATCCGACACAGATATATCATCATCAGAGGCTGAGTTCTCAGAGTCAGAAAGGAGATATTCCTTTGCAGGTCGGGGAGGCAGGGGCAGGGGAAAAGGTATAAAGGGGAGAGGTAACTATAACAATAAAAAATCATGGAACAGTACCCCTGGTTCATCGTCGTCCTCTGCTTATGCCATGCCTTTTTTAGACAGACAGCCCCCACAATACCCACTGAGGAACAAGGAGCACTCCCAGAGATAAATTCGAGGGGTGATCTACAGATCATTAACATCTCCCAACGTCAAATGACTGATACTGAAAAGCAGGTGTTGAGCAGGGGACTTACTTTTGTTCCCACAAATAGCTTTAGGGAGTTTGAGTGGGTCAAAGATCTCCATCTCTTTGTCCGTAAAGTTAAGTGGGCAAGATTTTTCCACAAAAAGGATTTGAAAGAGTGTGAGGATCTGGGGATTGAAATAGGTGATCTAAGGGGAGTTAACACTTTGGTTGATCTTATGTCAGAGGAGGATAGACCTCCGGGAGAGGGACCGTTTACCTCTCTATGTAACAGGAGTAAGAAGGCACCACCTCTTCAACCATATTCCTGCATTGACTCCTTCCTCGAAACTGTCATTGAGGAATTGAGAGATCTGAACGGTACGATGAATGGACCATGTAACCTTTCTAGACAGGAGAGACAGGCCCTTAATGATCTAGAGAGGGATACCTCGATAGTCATTAAGCCGGCGGATAAGGGGGGGAATGTGGTTGTGATGGACGTAAACCAATACCACAGAATATGCTTAGATCTTCTACAAGATAAGTCTGGCTATGAAGTCTTGAGAAAGGACCCTACAGCAACTCTTTTGATACAACTTAAGGGGATGATGGATGAAGCTCTGGGTAGTCACATAATTAGTAAACAAGAACATGCTTTTCTTTTACCCGAGTTCCCTAGAAAAGCCACGTTCTATGGGCTGCCTAAATTACATAAGGGACTTAATCCCCTTAGAGGTAGGGAGTTTAACACAGAACTTAGGCGTATATGTGGACAGCGTTTTGAGGGATTTTGTTATGTCGTTACCTTCCTATATCAGAGATACCTCTGACTTACTTCTTAAACTGGAGGGCATAACGGTTGATGGAGACACCCTGTTGTGTGGCATAGATGTTGAAGCTTTGTATTCTTCTATTCCACACGACAGGGGATTAGAAGCAGTGAAATATTTTCTTGACACTCGAGGGACTCAATTTAGAAAACATAATGAGTTTATTCTGTCCCTTTTGAAATTCTCATTAGAGAATAATATCTTTGTCTTTGACCGGAAGGTCTACCACCAGCTCAGGGGCACTGCGATGGGGAGCCCGATGGCTCCCACATACGCCAATTTGCTCCTGCGCTGGTGGGAGAACACCGTTGTCTTCAATGAAGAGGAGGAGAATGTATGGACAGACCATGTCATGATGTGGGCAAGATATATTGACGACATCTTTATACTTTGGAAAGGTGATATTTCATCTTTTACCAACTTTGTGGAGTTGTTAAACAAAAACGTAATTGGATTAAGATTCACATTCACTGCTAATGAATATACTTTACCGTTTCTCGATCTCACTATCTCAAAAAATGCTGACTACACACTAAGCACTAAGGTCTTTAGGAAGGAGACTGCCACTAATAGCCTCCTCAGGTGGGATAGTTGTCACCCAAGACCACTTGTGAGAGGAATTCCTAGTGGGCAGTATCTTCGCCTGAGGAGAAATTGTTCTGATACTGATAGTTTCAAGATTCAAGCCAGAGACCTAAGGGAGAGGTTTGTTGCTAGAGGATACCCCCAATCTTCTCTTAAAGAGGCATATCAAAAGGCTATGCATGAGGATCGGGCTGGTCTTTTGATCCCCAGGGCTATGCAAAAAAATTATGGGGGTACTGTGAGGAATGATCTTCTGATCATTGGTGAATACAATCCACAGGCAGATAAGATTCATGATATTATCAAAAAATATTGGAGGATACTGCTACAAGATGATACTCTTAAGGAGATATTGCCTGCTACCCCCCTAATTACCTACCATAAAGGACGGAGCCTACGAGATAGATTGGTGAGAAGCCATTTTGTGGCCCCAGAGAGGGAAACCTGGCTAGGTAGACGACCAAATGGCTGCTTTAAATGCGGCAGGTGTAAATTTTGTCAATTTGTTGCAGATTGTAAAACATTTGGCAACATTGACAATCCTTCTAAATATACCATTAGAGGATTCATCAACTGTACGTCTGTTGATGTTGTCTACCTGGCCACTTGCCCCTGTGGGCTTAACTATGTTGGAAAAACACGTAGAGAGTTGAGGGAAAGAATGGTGAGCATATTGGTGATATCAAAAAACAACATGATACACCAATTGCGAGACACGTGTGGGAAAAACATGATGGTAAAAGTGATGTTATGCAATTTAGAGGTATCGATCTAGTGAAACTCCCTTTGAGAGGTGGTGATTGGGACAGACTCATTCTACAGCGTGAAACACATTGGATTTATAGACTCAATTGTGTGTTTCCGAGGGGGTTAAATGAGTCATTGTCCTTTATGTGCTTTTTGTAATAGTCTTCTGAATATATATATATATATCTTTTTACACGTACATAACCCTCATTAAAACACAGATTCCCCTATTTGTGATATATTTGTACGCCAGTTATCTATTTTTTATCTTATCATGTGTACTATGCTATATTTGGATAGGGCTGTATAGACACTTGCTATGTTGTGGCTATTTGATCATGTGTTAATACATATGGGCGCAGCGTTATTCTTTTTATGTTTTGATTTTCATTTTGGCTGTTACGTGCTATTTGATCTTTGGCTGCGCTCCCTTCGGCTTATGGGCGTTGGATAATGCCGCTCTCGGCTTTTTGGGATGGTTCCTGGAGCCGTGTTGCCCTGCTGTGATGCCTGCGTGCTGATGCAGGGACGCCGGGTATCCAGCTGTCTGTATTTTTCGGCGCAGACGCGGTGAGCCTCGGCGATGCCGGCGCCGCCATTTTTGAACTTCCGGGCTTGCGCAGTACATACCATAACGCGTCACGAGTTAGCGCATGCGCGTTAGAACACACTGTGATCGGCGCTGTTCTAACATCACTGCGGACATGCGCAGTGTACTTTCTGAGACGCCGAGTGATGCCTCATGTTATCCAAAGTGAGTACACTGATCTGATATAATGAATAGGGGGCGTTTTGTTTCCTCTATGTAGGAGGAGTTCTTTGGGGGGCTATATATACCCTCGAGGGTGCTATTTGATGGTAGGACACTGAGGACTCACACCACTATGTGAGTTCCCACTTTATGGAGTAACACCAACTCCTATTTATGACATGAACTCTTCTGATATCCCTATAGATTGGAGATTCAGGTAATTGGTGACTGTGTAATTGGTCTGCTGTGGGTGTTTTTGTGGTATTTGGGATGGGGTCAGTCCCGCCTTCCACTATAGTGCTATAAGTATTTTCTTTTGCGCTCTGTATATATCTGTTATTTGCCTCCCCTATCTGTGATCTATTTTTTCGCCGCTAGTAAATTGTTATTATAAGAGGCGCCTTATATAGGATATAGGTGAGGAGTTTTTCGGGGTCGCCCTTTTCGGGGCGGGTTCTCCGTTCTGTTATATATCTTAGGGTGTCTAATATTGGAGACAGTTTAGGTTTTCTGTTCTTCCATTTTCTTTGTCCTGGCATTACTTGTATAATTATCGTTTTAGATTATATAGTATTAAAAGGTATGTTTTAAAGGAGTAGTTATTTTTTGTTTGTGTCAGACTACATCAGCCATGACGCCTCACCCAAACTGTGAGAAATAAGTCTGGGTTCAAACTACCTGCCTCAGCCACTATTCTGATGCCGCCACCCGGCCTGATGCCACACATCTGCTGACAGTTTCTCCATCTGCCACCAACCATCTTTACCAGGGACTGGTAATTGCCACCCACTCCACCTCTCTGTCATGTGCCACTTAGACCTCATGCTGTGGGTGCCGTGACCTCACACTGTGTCATGTCACTCTTGCTCATGCTGTGTCCTGCGCCGTACCTCCACTCTCTGTCATTGTGCCACTCTGTGCCTACTCCAGTTTTGCCACCTCCAGAATGTCATTGTGCCACTGCCTGACCTCATGCTGCTGCTGCCGTGACCTCCACACTGTCATTGTCCCACTCTGTGGCCTACTCCTCTTTTTGCCACCTCCAGAATGTCATTGTGCCACTGTCTGACCTCATGCTGCTGCTGTGGCGCTGCCGTGCCTACAAACTCTCATTGTCCCACTTGTGGCCTACTCTGTTTTGCCACTAGCTGTCATTGTGCCATGCTGACCTCATGCTGCTGTGGCTGTCGCTGTCACCTCCACACTCTGTCACTGATGTTGCCACCTGAGCTCTCAGCTTGTTTTTTTCCAGCTTTCGCTGCCATGACTTTATCAGGCTACATTTCCCCTTCAGTTTTTTGGTCAGTTTTGCCCTCTTAAGTGCCCAGGGAATTTTATAGTGAAGCGATTCTAAGAGCGGCGGCAGTCATGTGCGTGTCATACTAAAACACAACATTGTATGAAGACCAAACCAAGCTCCCTCTGCATATTTAAGCATGGCACAACGTTCTACAGCTCCCTGCAGGCTCTGTGCAGCCTGGAAATAGCTGTTTTTTAACGTGATTCGTGCCAAAGTAATTCGGACCTAATTTATTTTTTGTCGGGAAATTCGGCGAAGTGACCGAACCGAATTTTTGAGAAATTCGCCCATCTCTAACTATTATTATTATCATCCATTCTATTATAAAAAAATAAGAAGAATCTAATGTAAAATGACATTATAAAAACATTAACAGCCTAAACGTCAACTTTAAGCCTGTAATGGGAGGCACAATATGTTAAATAAAGTATAAAAATAAGGCACACACAAAATAAAATATTATTAAAAAAACATTAACAGCCCAAACTGCAACTTTTAGCCCCGCCCCTGAGGATCCTAAAACTTGATGTCAGCTATATGTAAACAGCTGTGATGGAAAAGTCGCATAACTATAAAGTTTCTTTTTGGGTCACTTTTGCTGTTAAAAACTAAAAATTTAAATAGTTAAAGATTATTATTATTAGTAGTTCTATTTCTATTATACTTTTACTATAATTATTATTATTTTTATTATTATCATCATTCCATTGTATAATAAAAAAGAAGAAGAATATAATGTCAAATGACATAAAAACACGTTAACAGCCTAAACGGCCACTTTAAGCCCCTAATGGGAGGCACAGTATGTTAAATAAAGTATTTAAACAAGGCACACAGACAAAATAAAATATTATTTAAAATAAAAACATTAACAGCCCAAACTGCAACTTTTAGCCCCGCCCCTGAGGACCCTAAAACTTGATGTCACCTGTGTATAAATGTCTCGGGTGGAATAGTGACAAAACTTATTTTAGGGCCATGTTTGCTGTTAAATTAATTTAAAAAAAAAAGAAAAATCTAATGTAAAAATTCCATGAAACCTAACATATCACAGAACAAAGGAGAAAAATGAGTAGAATAACTGAGTGCAAGCAAGAAAGCGTTACAGCGTTCAAACCGATGTACACTAAGAAAGAGGAAAATGTGCCCGGTCAGGAAGGAAGGGGAAATGGTCCGGTCAGGAACTGCATAAAGGGGTTGTCTCACTACAAGGATTGCTGCTGCTTTTTATGTTAAAGATCTTGCAAAAACAAGTCACTTTCCAATATGTGTCCATTAACAGTATCTTACCTATTCCTAGATATCCCCTCTTGTATGGGCTGCATCAGCTCCTCAGGTCGCTATAGCTACAGACCTGTGTGATCTCTCCTGATAGGCTGCCAGCACTGGTTGTTATAGTTACAGACCTGGCTTCTACTGCAGCCTAGTGGAAGCTAGTAAACACGCCCCTGAATTCAAAGTGAAACCAAGAAAACAGGACTGAGGTAAGATGAATCAATGTAGTGAGACAACCCCTTTAACTTAATTTGTACCCCACCAGTGTCCCACTTCCGGAGCCTCAGGCTGTTGTTGCCGCTGCTGCTTCATTTCTGCAGGATTTTATATACAGTGACTACATGAAACAAGACGACAAATGCGGTAAAAAGGATCGATCCTGTGAGACAAACACATCCCCACTATCTCTGCGCCGCTACAGTAGGAGTTGGGCTGCTGAGGGTCAATGGATTTGATTCCCATCACATCCAAAGCGGCGCGACTGGAATGACTTGGGATTTTTTTCTCTTGTATGCTCATAATATCGCCTTTGAACATAATCTAACTCAAGCACGGCTTACACATAATTATCCGCATAAGCCGGCAGTAATTAGGATTTCTGTAGCAAATTATTTTCTTCAATTGCAATAAGTTACATTATGAAAACAATAAACGGAATTGATTTAGAACAAAGGATTTTTTTTTTTTTTTTTTAGTTTATTGCACTGGAAAAAAATCTTTGTAGGATCAAGTCTTATTCTTCAGGAATTGCATTGCTTCTAAATTCCAATAACATTGTAATAGATTCTACATCTAAGTAAGGTCCAAATCACTCATTAAAGACCCAAATAGAGTAAATCCAAACAGAAGACCACATATTTTAGGGGTCGCATGCGCTAGAGCTGAGAGAATATTATTGCACTTAAGAAACGTTATAATAGTATTAGTAAAAATCAAGGAAAACCCTGCATTTGGTAGAACCATATGTCTGCACAAGGGTGTACATAGAAGACAGTGACACCTCTGTCCTCCCCAAACCCCTCTGTCCTCACCAGACTCCTCTGTCCTCACCAGACTCCTCTGTCCCCTCCAGACTCTTCTATTCCCTCCAGACCCCTTTGTCCCCTCCAGACTAAGTCCCATCCAGACTCCTCTTTTCCCCTCCAGATCTCTCTGTCCCCTACAGACTCCTCTGTCTCGACCCACTCTCTATCTCCAGAAACCCTCTTTTTCCCTTCAAACCTCTCTACCCCTTCTTCCAGACTCCTCTGTCTTCCGCCAGACTTTTCTATCCCCTTCAGACACTTCTGTCCTATCCAAAAACCGCTGTCTCTTCCAGTCTCCGTTGTCCTCTCCAGACTCTTCTGTCTCCTCCAGACTTCTCTGTCTTTCTTCAGACAACTCTGTCTTTCTTCAGACTTTTCTTTCCAATTTTAAACCTCTGTCCCTTTTAGTCCCCTGTTTTTCCAAGCCCGCTCCTCCAGACTCCCCCCCGCTCCTCCAGACTTTTCCTCCGCGTCCTCCAATCCTCCCCGTCTTTTCCGACCCCTGTCCTCCAGACTCCTCCTGTCTTCCCAGACTTTCTATCCCCTTCACTCCTGTCCTATCCACCGCGTCCTTTTCCCGTCTCCTTGTCCTCTCCAGACTCCTTCCTGTCTCCTCCAGACCTTTCTCCGCAAGTTTCCCCCAGACTCCTCCGCGTCCTCAGACTCTCGCTCCTCCAGACTTTCTCCACGAAGTCTCTGTTTCCAGACTACCTCGACTCTCCAGATCCACGCGTCCTCCATACTCCACCGCGTCCTCCAGACTCCACCGCGTCCTCCAGACTCCACCGCGTCCTCCAGACTCCACCGCGTCCTCCAGACTCCTCTATCCAGATCCAAATATCTCTGACCCTGCCAGACACATCTGTCCTGCTTCGTACTTCTCTGTTATCTTCACAATTACTATCCACTCCAAACTGATTATTCTCGATTCAAACATGGCTATTCCTGCAGAAACTCTTGTCTCCTCCAGATATGTGAGTTACCCTCCAAATCCCTCTGTCTAATACAGACACGCCTCTGTCTCGACAGACTTCTTTGTCCCCTCCAGATCCCTCTACCCACATTCAGACTTGCTGTCCTCCCTCCAGACCCCTCTGTTCCCACCAAACTCATCTGTCCTCCCTTCAAACCCCTTGGGTCCCACCAGTGGAGCTGATTCTTGGGGCCCACCAGTGGAGCTGATTCTTGGAGCCCACCAGTGGAGTTGATTCTTGGGGCCACCAGTGGAGTTGATTCTTGGGGCCACCAGTAGAGTTGATTCTTGTGGCCCACCAGTAGAGTTGATTCTTGGGGCCACCAGTAGAGTTGATTCTTGGGCCACAGTGGGTTGATCTTGGGGCCACCCGTGATTGAATCTTGGGGCCACCAGTGGAGTTGATTCTTGGGGCCACCAGTGGAGTTGATTCTTGGGGCCACCAGTGGAGTTGATTCTTGGGGCCACCAGTGGAGTTGGTTTTTGGGGCCCACCAGTGAAGTCGATTCCTGGGGCCCACCAGTGAAGCAGATTCCTGGGACCCACCAGTGGACTTGATTCTTGGGGCACACCAGTGGCGTTGATTCTTGGGGCCCACCAATGGAGTCGATTCTTGGGGCCCACCAGTGGAGTCGATTCTTGGTTCCCACCAGTGGAGTTGATTCTTGGGGCCCACCAGTGGAGATTATTCTTAGGGCCACCAGTGGATCTTTGGGTCCCACTGGACATGACTGCACATGCCTCTCTTCCTCTGACATTTTCCCAGAAAAACAGCCATAGGCCTGCCGTGTTCAGGGGCCCGTCCTGCTCGCCTGTGGCCCAGTCTGAACCTGCCTGCAGCAAATTCCAGACACCTTGTACAAGGGTTTAAAGGATGAAGACCATGGGGCCCCTTAGACTCTGCTCCTCAGTGTGGTGCCATGCCAAAGCTCGGGGCTGATCCAATAGATCCATCATACAAATCGTATCCAAAGCCCAGGGCTCAATACAACTAACTGCCAACTCTCGCTCCAGGTCTGATGAGAAGAGGACAATGACCTCTCAATAATATCTATAGGATGATGAGAGTTTTTGTCCCCAAATATATTGTACCTAATTCATTAGATGCAAAACTTCCGCATTCATTCCTCATCATTCTGAGCTTTCTCTGAGCACAGTTTTGCTCCGGGGACTCTGCAGCTCTTCACGTTGCGTCTCCTTGGAGAGTCTTTTACGAGGGTCAAGTTAAATAAATGTCTTTGTTAGTGGACGTGGTGGAAAAGAAGCCCGAGCAGTTTAACGCCGTATTATTCTCCAGCTTTATGACCCTGAACCATAACTTGTACTGAGTAAATCTCCGCGCTGTAAAAATGATGCATCACCCACAAAAAGAGTGAGGACGAGACGCCGAGAATTCAAAGGGTGAATGAACCTTCTTGGCGACGTGACGGTGCTGATGGGAAAGCGTGCCGGAGTGCTGAAATATGAAGACAAACAAGACATAATGCAGAGCACAGCGAGTGCCCGGCCTCGCCTTCTGTCTGAGGAATCCTTCTAAACACACATTTACACAAGTGAATTAAGTGCGTCACGTCTTACACATAACACTCAATGCAAAGTACATTAGAAAAGGTGTCCTAGAACGAGAGGGGGATGTTTTTCTCCAAAGTGATAAAACTGAGCCCTGAGTTTCGATGCATTGAATGCCGGCACTTACTTTTCGTCTCCCGTCGCCCTCTGGATGACATGTAGATAATGACTGCGTAATGGTGGCCTTGGCGGAGCCCGATTGGAAAAGGAAGGGAGGACAATGATTGTCAGGACATGAAATCTAACATTTTACTACTCTGGGCCATTCCTTTTACTGGACGGTCATTTGGCTCTTCCATCCCTCAGTTAATCAACCAACAAAAAAATATCCTTCTCATTGTAGAGGGTGGGATAAACAGATTACACTGATGTATATAGAGGTCATATGCTGTATATATGTGAGTTTGAAAACACTTTGTTTAGGTGCGGGGGCAATTTAAAGGGATTTCCTCACTACAAAGATTTGCATTCAACATGCAGGGAAGGGTAATTTAAGACTTTTTACAAATACATTACTCTTTTCATTTTACCTTGGTCATGAGGCAAGAGAGATTTTATTTGCTCTCAGTGCTCACAGGCTTCTCTAGTTACCATCCATATGTTCCTTCCTGACTGGACAGAGAGCAGGGATTGATGGCACCATGGATAGAGGGAGCAGTTCTTATCTGTAACAAGATTACATTAATTAATGAAAAACACTTGTATTCACTCCTCAGAGCTCTGTAGCCTTTTTTACTGATGATTAAATCTCTTGCACTTATGTCAGTGTAAGTGCTCAGATAGTTACAAAGGAGCTGCATTTGCTAATCACTGCTAAAGAAAAAGTTGTGCAAGTCTTAAAGGGTTTTGCCACAAAGTAAAATTGACGTGGGAAGCTTGCAAATGAAATAACAAACATTTTCACCCTTCATTATTATTAGCAATTCTGCACCGTTTTTTGTCTTAGCTGCTCCATTAGTGATTTTGTTTACGTCTCTCAGGGGTCGACAGGTGAGAGCTCCTCAGTTGGTCGCACATGTCAGAATTCCCTCTCCTTCGGGGCAGTACTGAGTGTTCACACCCGGTGCTTCATTTACCCCCTTCCTTCTCCTTAGTAATTAGTAAACAGTGCAAATAAATAAAAAAAATTTTCTCAGGTCTGTGCTTGATAAAGAAAAAAAAAACCCACAGGTTTGGTTCCGCAGGGATTTGAACCAGGCCCCTTGTGCTGGGGGCAAAAACTTTCCCTTCAGCTATCACAATGCTTTAATAAACAGTTTTTTGATACAAAAGGGAAAGGCATTTTGATGTCACGGCTTAATGTTTAAAAAAGGGATTTCCGGGATAAAGAGATCGTCAAACCCCTTTTGGGGTTTTTCGTTAAAAGTATTTTAAAGGGGCAGTAAAAAAAAAGCACTTTTTTTAAAAGGGTTGCATTACCTCTTCACTTGGTTTAGCAGATATCAGCTCGCTGTAAAACTGTCTTTTATTTCTGTGTTGGGGTCAGAAAACCCCCGGGTCGATTCCTGTCCCTAGACAGCCCCGGGACTGTGATTGGCTGGTGACTTTCTTCAGTGTTGGGTTGCCCCTAGACAGGAAAAAATCATGCCCCGCCCCCTTTTTTGGGGGATTGGTGCCCGCACACCCTTTTTGTTTATCCCCCTTTAGCTGTTTAAAAAAAGATAGTGAAAAAAGAGTCGCTGGCTCTATGTACTCTAGCTCTATGGTGATGATCGGGCAATTATGCCCGTTTAAAAGGGCTTTGCCCAAAAGGTTTTTTCACCTCCTACAGGTTCAGTTTGAACTTTGGGAAAAAAAGGCGTTCTGTTCCTCAGATGAATGCAAGCCCGCCTCCTTTTGACTCATTCTGTTTGTATAACATAAGGATTCAAACTTCTTTTATGAGCTGCTTGTATAGTTTCAGTGCATAGGTGATCAGCTTGGAAGACAGAGGTTGGGAGTTCAAGTCCCCTTCTTTTTTTTTTTTTTTTATAAATTTTCAAATTGTAAATATATGAAAAATATATGTGTGCATCTTAATTTATATATTTAACACACAGAAAGCTCCCCTATTAGGTCCCTTCCTCACAGTCACCCAAGACTTCCAACATATGTGTAAATCATTAATCTCAGGGTGGAATGATATAGGGGAGTATGCAGTCATATGAAAAAGTTTGGCCACCCCATTAATCTTTTTCATTTTTAGTTTAAATATTTTTGGGTGTTTGCAACAGCCTTTCAATTTGATATACTATTTAAAAATATTCACATTTTGTGTTAGTAAATAAACCCCATTTCAATCCGGGAAATATTACTGTATCCATCAGTTATTAGATATATCAAATTGAAATGGCTGTTGCAAACACCCAAATATTTAGAACTAAAAATTATTTAGATTAATAGGGGTGCCCAAACTTTTTCATATGACTATGTGTATATACACTCACCGGCCACTTTATTAGGTACACCATGCTAGTAACGGGTTGGACCCCCCTTTTGCCTTCAGAACTGCCTCAATTCTTCGTGGTATAGATTCCACAAGGTGTTGCAACGATGCTCAATTGTACCAGGGGCCCAAAGAGTGCAAAAATATTCCCCACACCATGACACCACCCACAGCCTGAACCGTTGATACAAGGCAGGATGGATCCATGCTTTCATGTTGTTGACGCCAAATTCTGACCTACCATCCGAATGTCGCAGCAGAAATCGAGACTCATCAGACCAGGCAACGTTTTCCAATCTTCTACTGTCCAATTTCGATGAGCTTGGGTAAATTGGAGCCTCAGTTTCCTGTTCTTAGCTGAAAGGAGTGGCACCGGTGTGGTCTTTGCTGCTGTAGCCATCTGCCTCAAAGTTGGCCGTACTGTGCGTTCAGAGATGCTCTTCTGCCTACCTTGTTGTAAGGGTGGCTTTTGAGTCACTGTTGCTTTCTATCAGCTCGAACCAGTCTGCCCATTCTCCTTTGACCTCTGGCATCACAAGGCATTTCGCCCACAGGACTGCGCTCACTGGATGTTTTTTCTTTTCGGACCATTCTCTGTAAACCTAGAGATGGTGTGCGTGAAAATCCAGGAGATCAGCAGTTTCTGAAATACTCAGACCAGCCCTTCTGGCAAACAACCATGCCACGTTCAAAGGCACTCAATCACCTTTTTCCCCATACTGATGCTCAGTTTGAACTGCAGGAGATTGTCTTGACCATGTCTACATGCCTAAATGCACTGAGTTGCCGCCATGTGATTGGCTGATTAGAAATTAAGTGTTAACGAGCAGTTGGACAGGTGTACCTAATAAAGTGACCGGTGAGTGTACATCATTATAGAGATTGACATATATATTTTAGGTCTCTCTACATATGTGTAGAATTTAGGGGGGGGGGGAAATAAACCCTATGAGGGGACTAGAACTCCAAACCCCTTCGTTGTAACACCAACACTCTCCCGCTGCACCATCAGCCCAAGTCAGTTACAGGTTGAGCAGGTTCTTCTCTGAAAGCTGATTTGCTTCTCCCCCCCACTGTTTTCACTCATATCACTGACAGCAAGCAGAGATCTTTACTTGAAGCTGACATTTGTCCTTGTAGTTGAGTAAAGGTGTCTGCCTGTTGTCAGTACAATTTGGTTGAACACCACTAGAACAGAAGTTAAAGCTGCTGGCTTTCAGTGTGTAAACTAAGAGATATAATAGATATAATAGGTGCTTGCTGCAGCTTGTGGAGCCTCAAGGCTGCAGACATAAGCATGCAGGAGGCTACAGAGCTGTTATATCCAGACAACCCTCTGCATCCCCAGCTTCAAACAAAATGATGATGTCACAGTTCTTCAGTGAGGGGAGACACGCCTGCTGACAGGAGAGACACACCCCTGGATTTCAAACTCAATCCGAGAAAATTAGCAGAACAGCACGAGCAGCTCAAACGATAAATCCCCTTTAAGCTGCATGTGAATCTGAAAAAAAACCAGCATGGAGAGACAACTCCTTTAAGGTGGAGAAACAGTGCTAGACCTGCAGCCATTCATTGCAAGGTAAGTGAGTGGCTGAAGGCTAGGAGTTGTTTGAGCAAAAAGGTCACTTGGCCCCAAGGTGGCTGTGGACCAAGAGCAGATCTTCCACCTGAACAGGAGAGTACTCACAGAGGAGAGAAGCTGTGATGGTAGATAGACAAGAGTGGGAAGGAAGAGAGAATAAGCACTAAGAGAATGGGGAACTGCCTGAGAGAAAAGAATATAAGGTGAGGGCAGCAAATAGTGAGCCACATAGATGATCCCAGAGATTAAAGGAAAGCAACTAGCTCTTGTGCATGACCACTAACCTTCAAGAGTGCAAGAAGCCCTTGTGTGTAGCCACCAACCTTCTAGAGTTCCAGTCAGGGCCGCCGAGGGCAGTACAACCGGTACTGCTGTACCGGGCCCGGGCGGTCTGAGAAGCCAGGGGGGCCCGTCGCCGCCGGCAGGCTCCGCCCCCTCTGGCTTCACAGGGGCGATCTCTTAATTGTATGCGCGTCCATGCGACGCGCATACAATTAAGATGAAAGGCGGAGCAGGGAGAGCTGTGCGCTCCCTGACCCTGCCGTACCTAGCTCTGCAGGCGGCGCGGCGGAAGTGACGTCATCACACCACCTGCCGAGCTGCCTGTCCTCAGCCCCAAGCCTAAAGCAGCAGGCTGGGAGGAGACGGAGAGGCCGGGGGAGCGCGGCCAGGTAAGTAAATACCCACAGAGGGCTGGATGGGGATGGGAACTATACATACTGGGGGCCCTGGATGGGGGTGGGAGCTATACATACTGGGGGCCCTGGATGGGGGTGGGAACTATACATACTGGGGGCCCTGGATGGGGGTGGGAACTATACATACTGGGGGCCCTGGAGGGAGGGGGGAACTATACATACTGGGGGCCCGGGATGGGGGTGGGGGGAACTATACATACTGGGGGCCCTGGATGGGGGGGGGGGAACTATGCCTACAGGGCCCTAATAGGGGGGGGTGGGTAACATGCCTACAGGGGGCCCTAATACTTGGGGGGGGACCTATTTGTCTACAGGGGGCCCCAATGACTGGGGGGAAACTATTTGACTACAGGGGGGGGACTATACTGCCTACAGGGGGGCCCTAATCTACAGGGGGGGGCTATTCTGCCTACAAGGGGGCCCTTATCTACAGGCGGGGGACTATTCTTCCTACAGGGGGGCCCTAATCTACAGTGGGGGACTATTCTGCTTACAGGGGCGGCCTAATCTACAGTGGAGGACTATTCTGCCTACAGGGGGGCCCTAATCTACAGGGGGGGGACTATTCTTCCTACAGGGGGCCCCTAATCTACAGGAGGGGACTATTCTGCCTACAGGGGGGACTATTCTGCTTACAGGAGGGCCTTAATCTACAGGGGGGACAATTCTGCCTACAAGGGGGCCCTAATCTACAGAGGGCCCTATTCTGCCTACAGGGGTGGTCTAAGCTACAGGGGGCCCCCATTGTACCTACATGGGAACCCTAAGCTACCGCCCGGGGGCCTGAAGCTGCCTACATCTCCCCAAGCTACCTAGCTACTGCCCGGGGGCCCCATTGTACCTACATACCGACTGAGGGAGCCCCATAATTACCAGTGGGGAATTCTTACCATTTGGGCCATTATAAATGGGGAGTTTGTATATGAGGGGAGGGGGCACTCACTTGGGAAAATGATTAAAAAAAGTGAGGAGTCTCAGGTATTTGTGTTGTAAATTCTACAGGGACGAGTGGTGGACGGAGGAAGTCATCATGGAGGTCTGGACCGAATAGAGAAGAAAAGAGAAAGTGAACGACTCCTCAGACAAGACGTCACCTGTGAGGCCCTAAATGTAAGTAAACTATTTGCAAAGCACCTGTGTACCTGGTATCTACCACTATATGGTCACTGTATGGTGGTTATATACAGTCTGCAGAGCCTGTGTACCTAGTTTACACTATAGGGTCAATGTTGGAGGTAATATACAGTCTGAGAGCCTGTGTGAGAAGAAAAACATGGGTCTACCACTATATGGTCACTGTAGGAGGTAATATACAGTCTGCAGAGCCTGTGTACACTGGTGTCTACCACTATATGGTCACTGTATGGAGGTAATATACTGTCTGCAGAGCCTGTGTACACTGGTGTCTACCACTATATGGTCACTGTATGGAGGTAATATACAGTCTGCAGAGCCTGTGTACACTGGTGTCTACCACTATAGGGTCACTGTATGGAGGAAATATTGGTTTCAGTGTGATGGTTTATAATCACTAACAGTGTGGTGGTATTATTCAGTATTGTTATGTTGGAGATATGTGGTGATGATGTGGCGATATTATTAGATGCTTGTATATTGTTGTTGTTTTGTGATATTGGTCTTGGTATACTGGTTAGTCAACAACATTATGGTGGTGCTAGTCAGTATATGGTAGTGATAGGTGGCGGTATTATTTAGAATTTATATATTGTTGCTTGTTTGCCAGTAACATTATAGTGGTGACATGTGGAGGTATTTGCTGGACCTTGTATAACCCAGCAAGAACTAAATCCAAAAACAATGGCACTATTGCATTTTTTTTTTCTTGTGACCCCAAAAACAATTGTATTATTTTTCTGGGGTGGCGATGGTTGTGGGACGGGGAATGGGTGGGGCTGTGTCGGGGCGGCCTGGGAGGGGGAGGAGCAAGGGGTTGTGTCGGCCGGGGGGGGGGGGGGGGGCCCAGACGCTCCAGCTGTATGGGGCCCCAAAATTTCTGATGGCGGCCCTGATTCCAGTACCCTTGTGCATAGCCACTAACCTTCAAGAGTACAAGCACCTCTTGTGCATGGTCACTAATCTTCAAGAGCTTAAGTAGTCCTTGTGCAAGAGTACAAGTAGCTCTTGTGTATCACAATTACCTTCAAGATTGCAAGTAGCCCTTGTGTGTGACCACTAACCTTCAAGGGTACAAGTAGCCACAGTGCTTGAGTGCAAGTAGCCTTTGTGAGTGGCCACCGACCTTTAAGAGTGTAAGAAGCCCTTGTGCATGACCACTAACCATCAAGAGTGCATGTAGCCTTTTTGAGTGGCCACCAACCTTCAAGGGTACAAGTAGCCATAGTTCTTGAGTGCAAGTAGCCTTTGTGAGTGGCCACCAACCTTCAGGAGTGTAAGAAGCCCTTGTGCATGACCCCTAGCCTTCAAGAGTGCAGGTAGCCCTTGTGTGTGGCCACCGACCTTCAAGAGTGCAGGTAGACTTTGTGTGGAATCACTATCCTGGGGCTGAAGCCTAGAGAGAGAGGGAGGGAGAGACTGCGGGAATGAGAGTTGTGAGTGAAGCAGACCTGCCTGGATTGCCTCAGATAAGTGTACCAAGCGTGGTGTCTGACCTGGAGGCTGGAGGGAGAAGGCTGCTGTGTTTGTGTGTGAGGAATTGCCAGGAGAGCAATTGTCATTTGTGAAGAATTCTTTTGCTTATGAATTATTGTCTACCTGTCCAGTGTAACGCGGTGCAGCGATTAAAACCTGCAAGACCCAAGCTGAGAAGTCTCTGTGGTTGATTCCTCTGCGGCGGTGCACCACACCTCCCAGCAATCCCACACCGATAGGCCTGATGTCCACATCCCCCACACTGAATGGAGGTGGCAGGAATTTGTCAGCAGTGGCACCTGGGTTGCTGCCTGCTCCATTCATTCTCAACATGCTGAGATATTTACAGGAGGCAGCACAGTTTTTGACTTTGGTTTACCCCATTGTGGCCACACCCACTTTTATGTTAATTAACTTCCACTTTTTGGTAAGCAGTGTGCAGAGAGAGTCTCAAAAGGGTATTCCCACCACATTGATTAGCTTTATTCATGTAGACAATGGTAAATAAAGACTATTACCAAATATAATGCTGTTAAGATTTTCTCTATCCTCTTAACAATGGAAAAATCAGATCTCCTGCTTGTTTTCACAAGCTTCCCTAAGTTACCAACCACCTCTCTCTGTTATCATTGCTTCAGCTGCCCTGTCCAAGACCATGGTGACTCACTCCCTGAGGAGTGTTTTTAGCAAAACAGGAGCTTGTTTATCTATGTTACATGTTTATCTATGACTTTAACCCTTTAGAGTCCTGTAGCTTTGTGTACTACAGTTTACAAACCTCATATTGCTGTTACAGGCTCAGCTAGGAATAGCAGAGCTGATATGACAATCACTGCTGTAGAACCACCCACAACCTGAACAGGAAAGGTGAGCCTGAAGCTTTACAACCACCCACAACCTGAACAGGAAGGGGGAGCCTGAAGCTGTACAACCGCCCACAGCCAAAACAGGAAGTGGGAGCCTGAAGATGTACAACTGTCCATGGCCTGAATAGGAAGTTAAAGCCTAAAACTGTAGAACTGCCCACAGCCTGAACAGGAAATGGGAGTCTGAAGCTATAGAACTGCCCACAGCCTGAACAGGAAGCAGGAGCATAAAGCTGTACAACAACCCAGAGCCTGACCAGGAAGTGGGATACCAAAGCTGTATAACCACCCACAGCCTAAAAGGACGTGGAAGCTGTAGAATCATGCACAGTTTGAATAGGACGTGGGAGCCTGAAGCTGTAGAACCTCCCACAGCCTGAAACTGTGGGAGCCTGAAACTATAGAACTGACCACAGCCTGATCAGGAAGTAGGAGTCTAAAGCTGCCTCTGATGAGCAGGGTCTGTGAAACAGCCTGGTGAGAACCTTTTAAAGCCCATAATACATTTTGGGACATTTTTAAGACAATTTCTGGTGCAACCACTTTAGTAAATGAGGGCCATTTTTTTCTGGATTGATTGTGGTGAACTCCAATATTTGACTCCTAAATGAGGAATAAAACTTGGCTCTTATTTCGGTCATAATCCGATGCATTTTTGACAAATTCGTTATTAATAGCCGGGCTCCGACACGCGTCGGCGCGGACACGAGATATTGGATTATGCACCATTTTTAAATAAAAGTCAAGTTTATTTCTAATTTTGGAGTCAAACTCGAGAATTCACCAATTTGTTTTGTTTCTAGGATTGACCACTTTCTGGACGTGCAGCCCCTCCGGGCGTGGACCTTCTGGTATCACTAACTATGTGGGGAGCAGACCTCTGCTTTCTCTTTAACATAAAATTAAACCACTCTTTCATGTACAATTAGAAGGTAAAGCAGCTACAATGATGGAAGATGGGAGTAGGTGGATGTGCACCAGTATTGTGCAGCTGTGCAACCTCCCACAGTATACACACACGACCCATAGGGCACATCTCCAAAAATAGACAAGTTCATAACTAACTTCTAATTAACAACTACTTGCAATAAGGAGAATAGATAGTAAGTGTGGGCACAAGGTGTCACAATATCTAATCTTACCCATTAGTACACATGTTTCCATCAGCAGTAGCACCCTGGATAGTAGCTGAGATATAACCCGCGCTTGTATCTGTCAGTGAAGCTTTCATCATTGATTAGTAGAATGCCGGCAAAGACTGAAGTTGCTCGACTCCATCACTGCGACTGACATGGGCTCTGGTGCTCACTGCGGGGGCTGTAAAATCACAAATTCTCCAACACAAAGTGCAGTAGGCAGAGCCCCCTATACAGACATTGAGCTCATGAAAGGTGCATCACTGTTATCCTCTATGTATGCATTGTGTATGGCCTCCTACTGCATCAAAGTCACCTCATCAGATAGGTCAGTTACTTCAAGTCCTCTCTGTGGGACCAATGCCTAACTCTAATGCCTCTCTGTGGGACCAATGTCTAACTCTAATGCCTCTCTGTGGGGCCAATGCCAATCATAAATGCCTCTTTGGGGCCAATCCCTAACTTTAATGCCTCTCTGTGTGGAAAATCCCTAACTAATGCCTCTCTGTGTGGCCAATCAAATAATTCTAATGCCTCTTGGTGGGGAAAATCCTTAACTCTTATGCCTCTTGGGGGGGCCAATGCCTAACTACAAGGCCTCTCTGTGTGGCCAATCCCTAACTCCAATGCCTCTCTGTGTGGCCAATCCCTAACTCCAATGCCTCTCTGTGTGGCCAATCCCTAACTCCAATGCCTCCTTGGGGCCAATCCCTAACTCCAATGCCTCCTTGGGGCCAATCCCTAACTCCAATGCCTCCTTGGGGCCAATCCCTAACTGCAATGCCTACTTGGGGCCAATCCCTAACTCCAATGCCTCCTTGGGGCCAATCCCTAACTCCAATGCCTCCTTGGGGCCAATCCCTAACTCCAATGCCTCCTCGGGGCCAATCCCTAACTCCAATGCCTTCTTGGGGCCAATCCCTAACTCTAATGCCTCTCTGTGTGGTCAATCAAAAATCCTAATGCCTCTATGTGGGGCCAATGCCTAACTAATGCTTCTCTGTGGGGTCAGTCAATAATTCTAATGCCCCTTGGTGGGGCAAATCCTTAACTCTAATGCCTCTCTTTGGGGCTAATGCCTAACTCTAGTGTCTCTTGGTGGGGCCATTGCCTAACCCTAATGCCTCTATATAGGGCCAATGCCAATCTCGAATTCTTCTGTGGAGCCAATCCCTAACTGTAATTCCTCTCTGTAGGACCAATGCCTAACTCTAAAGCCTCTCTGTGGGACCAATACCAATCTCAAATGCCTCTGTGGGGCCAATATCTAACTCTAATGGCTCTCTGTATGGAAAATCCCTAACTATAATGCCTCTCTGTGGGGCCTATCGCTATCTGTAACACCTTTTCAATGGGCCGAAGTCATCATACATTAGGGTAACAGGCTCCATTCACACTGACTATAATAACCCAAAGTGGGAGGATTGCTGGAGTCGACAACCAAGATGGATGCAACATCTCTTCCAAATACACAATGCTAAAGAAAACAAAGTTAGCCTGCACCTAGATTGCAACTTACATGGACGCTGGTGCAGTTTTTTGTGGCTGTAAAAACGCAAATTCTCTAACACAAAATATAGAAGTACAAAGCAGACACCAAAGCCCAATACAAACACTGAACTCATGAAGTTTTTACAATGTATTACTGCTATCCTCTATTCATGCATATGCATTGTGTATGCCCACCTACCGCATCAGTGTAATTAGGTTGGTTAGTGATTACTTTAATGTCCCTTAGAGGTTAGCTGTGTAGAGTGGATGGCCAAGATGGAGGCAACTGCTCTTCCAAATATGTAATTCCATAAAAGTCCAAAGATAGCACCTCCACTGACATGGACACTGGTGCAAACTGTTGTGGCACCAACAAAAAATATACAAGTGCAAAGTAGACACCAAAACCCAATGCATTACTACTATCCCTTGTATATGCAAATGCATTGTGTATACCCACCTACTGTTCCAAGGTCATCTCATCAGGTGTGACCCTAACTCTAATGCCTCTCGTCAATGGGGCCAATAGCAGACTCTAATACCTCTTTGAGGGGACAAAGCCCCTATACCTTTAGGGGAATAGTCTCCATTTACACTGATAAGAACCTGAAACTGGAAGATGAGTGGCGTGCATGGTCAAGATGGAGGCAGTCCTCCAAACAAATAGAGAAACAAAAGCAGTGCTCACCCTCCTGGAGATTCCCAAGTTATAAGGGATCCTGGTTAGTTTAGGTTTCCTGCATGGATCACCATCGGCTTGATCAGCTTACAGTATATCCACGTCACTGAAGAAGGGCAATATCAAAGATAAAAATTGTGTCTGGCGTCCGCTGACGCATTTCGGGCTCACAGGGTCCTTGTTCAGAGCCAGTGCTAAAAAAAGAGCAAAATTAGCCTACACCTCCTTTTGCTTTACTCGAATGCCTCTCTGTAGGGCTAATCCTTAATTCCAATGCCTCTTTGAGCCAATATACTGTACATGTAAGTAAACAGGCTCCATTTACACTAATAATAAGAACCTGGAGATGGAGGCAGTGCATGGCTGAAATGGAGGCGCCCACTCTTCACAATGCTAAAAATAAGCAAAATTAGCCCTCACCTCCACTGTCATGGACATTGGTTCAAACTGTCGAGGATGCAATGTAAACTCTACAAACCAAAAACTACAGTAGCACAAAGTAGTCACTAAAACCCATCCAAACACTGAACTTAGGGAACATTTTAAATGTATTACCAAAACAAAAATCCTAATTAAGACTTAACCTTTAATAATCTCAATAATTATAAAAACTTATATTTATTCAAAGGACAATAAATTACCACTATCTATGGCCCTAAACTGTATCCTTAGCGGAGAACCTGCCCCATAAGGACGACCCCGCAAGACTGTCACCTAATCTGACCCTATCCTTTTCTTTATCAGGTCACAAAGAGACTAAGCCTGAAAAAAACACCATAATACAAATATTGCTAAAAAATAGATATTAAAATGCAAACCATATCCCCAGACGCGTTTGGTCCGTTTCAATACCAGACTCATCAGTGGGGTAATCTTTACAAGATCATTTTACATACTGCTTGGAATATCTACTCAAAAAACGGGCAAGTGTCCTGGGAAAAGTATCCCTGTAAACAAAACCCCAATTACCACCTCTTAGTCACAACATTGTGTAATTATTTGATATCAAAACAAAAATACAGGGGACAGGAAAGGTGCTCCTGCTAGGTCAGTGGACCCTAGGTGCTAAGGTAGTTGTCCCAGATCTATCTCACCTGAGATGAGGCTTTAAATGCCAAACCACCTCCATCTCTGTGACCAATGAAATAGCCTCATCCATAAAGTCTAACATATCATCACTGAATACATTAAGGAATATACTCACTTATTCAAACATTACTATGTACATGGCTAAAATTGCCTCCGCTGATGATGGGCACCATTATACTGTTCAGAAATGTGCGACCGGCGTCTCTTACCTAACACAGCGCATGCCTTGACAAACCAAAATGGCGCCCATGTCTTCAACTATCTAGACGGCGCAGGCGTTGCTCTTAATGATCCGCGCATGTCCGGAAAAACGAATATGGCGCCTACCTCTTCATACTGTCTACTGCACCTGCGCCGCGTCCATGGCAAGACATCACACATTTTAAATGCATTACTTTATTTCCTTTGTACAGTTATGAACTCAAGGGCCTCGTATGAAAACTACCCAGGTGTAAGACTTTCTTTGTTGCCCATAGCAACAAATCAGAGCCCCCCTTTCATTTCAAATAGTGCTCTGAAAAAACTAAAGAGGCGTTCTGATTGGTTTCTATGGGCAACAAAGAAAGCCTTACATCTAGACAGTTTGTTTGCATGTGGCCCAAGGTTTTTAGTGCACATTTTGAACAAATTGCATATGCCTACCTACCCCATCAGGGTAACCTCATCAGACAGGTTTCTGAGGACTCTCTGTGGGTCAAAGCAGCCAATCATTAAGGGTCGTACATTAAAGGCCTCTCCGTAGTGAAACTCCCTAACTGTAACGCCTCTCTGTGGGACCTATCCCTAACTGTAATGCCTCTCTGTGGGGCCAATGCCTAACTCTAATGCCTCTCTGTGGAGCCTATCCCTAACTGTAACGCCTCTTCGATGGGCCAAAGCCACAATACATTTACGGTAACAGGCTTCATTCACACTGACTATAATAACCCGAAGGGGTGGAATTGTTGGGGTGGACAAATAAGTCATATTCTCCATTCACAGTAATTGCAATGACCTCAAACAAGATGGGTGGAGTGTTCAACCAGGATGGAGGCAGCCCTCCTTAGAATACTCCATGCAAACAAAACTAAAGTGCACACTAAAGACCTTGATTTTATGCATGGACAGAGGATAGCAGTCATGAATTTAAATGTTCCATAAGTTCAATTTTTAGATGGGGTTTAGTGCCTACTTTGGGCTACTTCAGTTTGGAGACTTTGCTTTGCAGCCACAATAGTTTTCTCTAGTGTCTATGACAGCTGCAATGGGGGTGCTAGCTGGTTTTGTTTGTATAGGTTTTTTTTTGGAGTCACTGCCTCTATCTTGGCTGTGCGCTCTACCCAGCTTGCTTGAGGTGTTGCTCTAAGTGTTTGATTTTGTAGCCCCACAGAGAGGCATTAGAGATCACCCTTGTAGGATAACTCTGCTATCTGTGCAGGGTGAGTGCTTGTTGAAGAATACTCATGATCAAATAGGTAGAACAACAACGCACCATGACGGACAAATCGATCTAGGGAACATCCATTGATTTTATTGCATATCCGAATGCGAGCTCTACATGTACAGGGATAAGTGACAGTTACGCTTCAGCCACTGGACGCTAGTCATACTAATGTCACAGAGATAGAGATGCTTCAGTCCCTGGACACCAGTCACACTAATGTCACATTGCTGTCAGTAAGAATCCTAGGAAATCCAGCCATAGCCGCAGCATAAGTGGAGCAGCTTGACGCTCCGATGCTGTCACTTATCCCTATGCATGTGGAGCTCACTTGCATATGTAATAACACCAATTAATATTCACAAGATCAATTTGTCTTTCATGGTTTGCTGTTGCTTTATGGATTTCTTGAAGTAACTTTGACACTGCAGATGAGCATAAGCAATTTGATCAAAATGGACACTAAAAACCTCTTTTTCATTCATGGGGGAAAAATCTCTGCTTGGAGAGAGTGACCAATAAGTTGGTCGGTGTGAGGATTTACTCGCCTTTCAGACCTCACTGACTGGTTTGCATAAAGCAAAGGCTTATGGGAAAAGAGCTGAGGAGCTCCACAGCGCACTCTATTGGATGTGGTTGTCCTCAATTCACATGTAGCTTTCGGGAGTCTTGCAATGTGAAAGGGATTTAAGCCAAACCAGTTAAGTTTATCTGCAGACAGCTGTTTCGGGATATTTGCTCCTCATCAGTGCAGCGTAGAACTTACTGGTTGGCTGAATGAGAGGCAAGAGAATAGCAGCAATGCATTCTAAATGTTTCATGAAGTCAATGTTTGTATGGGTTTCAGTACTTACTCTTTGCTACTGTAATTTGTGTTGGACAAATAATTCTAATACATTTACTATTAAAACCAAATAAACAAAAGAAAAATAGAGAGGTGGAGGACGAGATAAAAAAGAAGAGGAAGAAAAAGGAAAGATGGAGAGCTGGAAGTAAAGAGCTGAATAAGAGATGGAAGGAAGCAGAAGATGAGGAAGAGGATAAGAAAGTGAAGGAGGATGAGTTAAAAAGAATGAGGGCTTCAAAGGGTGAACAAATGGAAGACAAAAAAGGAGAGAGAGTATGAGGGATAAAAGTAGGAGAAAAGATAGATAAAGGGGAAATGAAGAAGAAGGAGGAGGAGGAGAAGAAAGGAGAGCTGGAAGTAAAGAACTGAACATGAGATGAGGAGGCAGAGGATTAGGGAGAGGGAATAAAAGAAAATTGTGGAGGATATAAAGAATGATTAATACACAAATTAAGGAGAAAAGAAAGAAAAAGAGGGAAAAAAGAAAGCAGAAGGAGAACTGGAAGTAAAGAACTAAAGAGAAAAAGAAGGGACCTGATAAGTCAAAAAGGTATAGAAAAAGATAATGAGAAGAGAGAAGAAAGAAGCGAAAGAAAAAGAAGGAGAAGTAAAACTGAAAGATAAGAACTGAAAATGAAAGAGGAAGAAGAAGATGCATGAGAGGAAACAGGTGAAGGTGACAGAAGACGAAGAAGAATAAGTATCAATAAAGAAGTAGATGATAGAGAAAAAGAAAAACAATTAACAAAGTGGTAGATAAGAAGGAAAACCAGTAAAGAAGAAAGTGATAAATCAGAAGAAGAATAATCAATAAAGAAGAAGACAATAGAGAAGAAGAAGAATCAGTAAAGAAAAAAGTGATAGAGGAGAAGAAGAAGAATCAATAAAGAAGAAATCAATAGAGAAGAAGAATCATTAAAGAAGAAAGTGATAGAGGAGAAGAAGAAGAATCAATAAAGAAGATGATAGAAAAGAAGAAGAATCAGTAAAGAAGAAAGTGAAAGAGATGAAGAAGAATAAAGAGGAAGACGATAAAGAAGAAGAATCAGTAAAGAAGAAAGTGAAAGAGGAGAAGAAGAATCAATAAAGAGGAAGACGATAGAGAAGAAGAATCAGTTAAGAAGAAAGTGAAAGAGGAGAAGAAGAAGAATCAATAAAGAAGATGATAGAGAAGTAGAATCAGTAAAGAAGAAAGTGAAAGAGGAGAAGAAGAAGAAATCAATAAAGAAGATGAAAGAAGTAGAATCAGTAAAGAAGAAAGTGAAAGAGGAAAGAAGAAGAATCAATAAAGAAGAAAGTGATAGAGGAGAAGAAGACGAATCAATAAAGAAGATGATAGAGAAGAAGAATCATTAAAGAAGAAAGTGAAAGAGGAGAAGAAGACGAATCAATAAAGAAGAAGACGATAGAGAAGAAGAAAAATCAGTAAGAAGAAATGATAGAGTAGAAGAAGAATCAATAAGAAAAGAGATAGAAGAAGAATCAGTAAAGAAGAAAGTGAAAGAGGAGAAGAATCAATAAAGAGGAAGATGATAGAGAAGAAGAAGAAGAAGAATCAATAAAGAGGAAGATGATAGAGAAGAAGAAGAAGAAGAATCATAAGGAAATGAAGAAAAAGAAAGAGAAGAAGAGAAGAAGAAGAAGAAATAGAAAAAAGAAGAGAAGAGAAGAAACAGTAAAGAAGTGATAGAGGAAAAGAAGAAGAGTAATAAAGAGAAGAGATAGAGAGAGAGAATCAGAAGGAGGTGATGAAGAAGGGAAAGAAAAGGGAACATGGTAAGGAATAAGAGAACAACTAGAAAGAGGAAAGAATGGGAAAAAGGAGATGAAATTGAAGATTGTTCGTATTGTGAAGATATCACATCTGGGACCTTGCCTCCCTATTTATAGTTAACCATAGACTCTTTGGGGAAGTGTCTTGGTTCCTTGGTTGTTCCTCGATGGTCATGAGATGTTGGGTGTATAATGTCATGTGTATCTCTGCAACATCCTTGTAACATTGTTATGAGAAGATCTTCCAGGATTCTTAGACCCTTCCCTTCGCACCTTCTCCGGTAAATACAATCTATTCCTTTAGTTTAAGAAGCCGTTCTTCCTCCTCCGCCAAGAAATAAAATATTTAGCGAGCCGCTATCGTTTCTCGCTGGTGTTTTCACATTCATGCGCTGGGTGTTTTATAATGGAGCTTCAGGAGCAGCTTTGCATTATAATTTACTACATGTTTCCACTAGAGACTTCAGAAGCTTGTTCAGAATATTGGAGTGACACATCTCGAGAGTTCCCCGACAAAAGGTCAGATTGAATGAGCAAGAAACACTAAGGTTTCTCTTTGGAAATTTCATCAGCGCCTGTCACATGAGCGGCGAGGCCCGCGGAGCCTCAGATTACACGGGACTTCATTATGTTGGGATATTTAGGGCTTTTCATTCCATGTTCTGTCCTCTGTTCATATCCTGATCGTGAATCTTGTATCTGGATCACATCAGCCAAACACAAATACACATGTGGATACTTGATTTCAATGAAGCCTTAAAGGAGAACTCCCACCATAAAAGAACCTGTAGGTGGTTGATTTGGTATGTAATGGGCAAAGTATGTGGTTTGTAAAGAAGCCAAATGGTGCTGATGGGACACTGAGAGATACTGGGCTTTCCTAATGTCAATGTCCTGCGGGGATGAGGTGGCAATGTATTCACACCCCATATCCTACTGCTATGCCACCAATGTGAGGTGCAACCTCTGGACCAGTTCCTGACCGAGCTTGTTTTCCTCTTCCCTAGTAAACCCAGGTTCGAGCGCTTAAACACGTTTTATCTTTCTAAATTTTTCATCTTTTTTACGTGATACATTACGCTTTAGTTTTCTGTTATTTTTGCTTTAGATTTTCTTACTATTATTTTAATAATATGAGGGAAAATAGAAAAAAAAACAAAGCTTTGCTTCACAATTTTTATTTATTTTATTTTATGAAATAAGTTTTTAGTCACTTTTCTGTTCTGGTTGTTTATATATGAGGTGATAAACAGTATTTGGATCCTCGGGGGCGGGGCTAAAAGTTGTGGTTTGAGCTTGAACGAGTTTTATTTTAGTTTTATTGTTTTATTTTACATATTGTGTCCCCCATAAAGTTTTTTACAGAACTTTTTTTTTCTGATTTCCCTTGTAGTTGACATATTAGCCCCAGTTACAAAAAAGAACAGGGGGGAGAATAACTACCAAAATGACTGCAGAGCTGATCTGTGTCTGATAAGATCCCATAGAATTTGCCGTTACCGAGCTTTGGTGGTCATGTGACTGCTAGATCGGGAAGCAGTAATAATTTTTATATAAGACAACAAGTTTGTATAATCCAAAAATCACTGCTCAAACACTACAAACTTAATTCCTAAAATTTAACCTTTATTAAATCCAGATAAAATAACATTGAATGTTAAAATCTACTAACTCAAGATCACCACCACTACAAACAATTAAGGGTAGGTCAATGATAGATTCCCTGTGTACCTATATAAGGTAGGAGATTCGTCCCGAAAAGGACGGCCCAACCTTTGGTGGCTCGCCCTGGATTACCCTAACCTACCCTTGCTCAGTGGAGTAGATGCTATCTTAGATAGACGGCCTAAAAAATAAGCAGCAAGAATGCTCAAATAATATACTATAATAATATACTCTCGAAGCAATTCTATGCAATACAAATATGAGCATATATATCAGTGCTTGATGTAAACACAATCCAATAGATTACATCCTTTTACTTATTGATATCACTTAATGCTCTATGCACCTTAGATACTACAATCAAGCATATAATTCTCTATAGTTAAACAGCCGTACTACAGATATCTCAGATAGCCAATCTACCCTCAGTATCACATATATGTCATATAATAAGATCAGACATACGACCTTAGATTCTCAAACCGTCGTCCTGTCCATCTTTCCAGACGACACGTTCCCCCCTCATAAGTGTCTAGAGGGTTCATCAGGGGACATCAGCAACTTTAGAAACTACTTTTAGATACAGTGGTGCCCAATCATGATGCCTACGATGCAGTAAGCAGTAAGCCAATAGGTTTCCTGCTTATCTGTATATACAACGATAGGGAAGGCAGAAACTGCAAGAATTCATCCCGGAGCCTTCCTTCCTATCTGTATATACGCTGCTCATTGAGTGCCATATATAAAAAGGTGGGGGTGGTAATAATCAGTCCCTGTCATTTCCCTGGAGAGCCTAGCTGCCGCTGACAGCATTCCATTTTATTCTATACAGGACGGGTTGTTTTACCATTGGGTTTAAAATCCGGCAGAATATACAACATGTTGTATATTCTGCAGGACTCCACCGGATTTTAAACCCAACAGTAAAAAACCCATACCGTATAGACTATATATATATATATATATACACTCACCGGCCACTTTATTAGGTACACCTGTCCAACTGCTCGTTAACACTTAATTTTAATCAGCCAATCACATGGCGGCAACTCAGTGCATTTAGGCATGTAGACATGGTCAAGACAATCCCCTGCAGTTCAAACCGAGCATCAGTATGGGGGAAAAAAGGTGATTTGAGTGCCTTTGAACGTGGCATGGTTGTTGGTGCCGAAGGGCTGGTCTGAGTATTTCAGAAACTGCTGATCTCCTTGGGATTTTCACGCACAACCATCTCTAGGGTTTACAGAGAATGGTCCGAAAAAGAAAAAACATTCCAGTGAGCGGCAGTCCTGTGGGCGGAAATGCCTTGTTGATGCCAGAGGTCAAAGGGGGAAATGGGCAGACTGGTTCGAGCTGATAGAAAGGCAACAGTGACTCAAATAGCCACCCGTTACAACCAAGGTAGGCAGAAGAGCATCTCTGAAGCACAGTACGGCGAACTTTGGAGGCAGATGGGCTACAGCAGCAGAAGACCACACCGGGTGCCACTCCTTTCAGCTAAGAACAGGAAACTGAGGCTCCAATTTGCCCAAGCTCATCGAAATTGGACAGTAGAAGATTGGAAAAACGTTGCCTGGTCTTGATGAGTCTTGATTTCTGCTGCGACATTCGGATGGTAGGGTCAGAATTTTGGCGTCAACAACATGAAAGCATGGATCCACCCTGCCTTGTATCAACGGTTCAGGTGGTGGTGGTTGGTGTCTGGTGTGGGGAATATTTTCTTTGGCACTCTTTGGGCCCCTTGGTACAATTGAGCATCGTTGCAACACCTTGTTGAATCTTGCCACGAAGAATTGAGGCAGTTCTGAAGGCAAAAGGGGGTCCAACCCGTTACTAGCATGGTGTACCTAATAAAGTGGCCGGTGAGTGTATATATATATATATATTACAGGGGCGGAACTACAGGGGTAGCAGTTGCTACGGGCCCGGTGGCTGGGGGGGGGCCCCGCGGCAGCTGCTATCACCGCTGCTACCCCGGAGATGCCACTCCTGGGCCCGCCGGCAGTGAACACAACAGTTCACTGCGGCGGGTGCAGAGCTGCGGGGCCGGTCTGTGAAGCCGGGATGGGGGGGGGGGGGGGGGGCGCCGCCGCCGGCAGGCTTTCCCCCCCTTGCTTCACAAAAGGAGATCTTGATTGTAATTTCACGTTTCCCTGCGATGCGCATTTAATTAAGATGAACGGCGGGCAGGGAGAGCTGTGCGCTCCCTGCCCCTGCCGTTACCTAGCTTGCAGGCGGCGCGGCGGAAAGTGACGTTCATCGCGCCGCCTGCCGAGCTTCGGGCCTCAGCCCCAAGCCTAAAGTAGCAGGCTTGGGGCTGGGAGGGGACGGAGACGCCGGGGGAGCACGGCAAGGCAAGTAATGAGCTACGGGGGGGCCCTAAAGGGGGAGGGGGGACTATACCTACAGGGGGCCTATTAAGGGGGGGGTCTATACCTACAAGGGGGCCCTATTACTGGGGGGGGTCTATACCTACAAGGGGGCTCTATTACTGGGGGGGGGTCTATACCTACAAGGGGGCCCTATTACTGGGGGGTCTATACCTACAAGGGGGCTCTATTACTGGGGGGGTCTATACCTACAAGGGGGCGCTATTACTGGGGGGGTTATACCTACAAGGGGGCTCTATTACTGGGGGGGTCCCATACCTTTCAAGGGGGCCCTTTTACGGGGGGGGTCTTTTACCTAACAAGCGGGTTCTATTACTGGGGGGGGTCTATACCTACAAGGGGGCCCTATTACTGGGGTGGGGGGACTATACTACAAGGGGGCCCTATTAATGGGGTGGGGGCTATACCCACAGGGGGCCCTAGTACTGGGGGGGTGGGAACTATACCTACAGGAGGCACTATTACTGGGGGGGGGAACTATACCTTTCAGGAGGGCACTTTTTACTGGGGTGGGGGGAAACTATTCCTACAGGGGGGCACTATTACTGGGGGGGGGAAACTATACCTACAGGGGGCACTATTACTGGGCGGGAAACTATACCTACAGGGGGCTCTATTACTGGGGGGGAAACTATACATACAGGGGGCCCTATTAACTGTGGGGGGTGATATGCCTACAGGGGGCCCTAATAACTAGGGGGGGGGAGGGGGAATATGCCTACAGGGGAGCCCTAATAAAATAGAGGGGGGGAACTATGCCTACAGGGTGCTCTAATGACTGGGGGGAACTATTTGCCTACAGGGGAGTCCTAATCTATGGGGGGGGGGGACTATTCTGCCTACAAGGGGGCCCTAATCTACAGGGGACTATTTGCCTACAAGGAGTCCTAATCTACGGGGGGGGGGGACTTTTTCTGCCTATAAGGGGGCCCTAATATCTATGGGGGGACTTATTCTGCCTATAAGGGGGCCCTAATCTACAGAGGGCCCTATTCTACATACAGGGGTGGCCTAAGCTACAGGGGGCCCCCATTCTATCTACATGGGAACCCTAAGCTACCTGGCTACCGCCCGGGGGCCCCGTTGTACCTACATACCGACTGGGGGTGCCCCATAATTACCAGGGAGTAATTCTTACCATTTGGGCCATTATAAATGGGGAGTTTGTACATGAGGGGAGGGGGCACTCAGTTTGGAAAATGATAAAAAAGTGAGGAGTCTCAGGTGTTTGTGTTGTAAATTCTACAGGGACGAGTGGTGGACGGAGGAAGTCATCATGGAGGTCTGGACCGAATAGAGAAGAAAAGGGAAAGTGAACGTCTCCTCAGACAAAGACGTCACCTGTGAGGCCTTTTAATGTAAGGGAAAAATATTTGCAAAGCACCCATGTACCTGATATCTACCACTATATGGTCACTGTATGGAGGTAATATACAGTCTGCAGAGCCTGTGTGCACTGGTATATACCACTATATGGTCACTATATGGCGGTACTATTGGTCTTTGTGTACTGATCAATAATAGTGTAGGGGTATTATTCAAATCCCCTTTGTGGTCATGTTCTGGTGGTATTTAATCAGGTTCCTATGTAATAGCGTTTATTGGTAATGTTGGTTTAGTATTGTGGGATTTGTTTGGTACAGTATGATGGTGAGATGTATGGTGGGTATTTGCCCCTTGTATTTTCTACATTATCTAAACAGCATGTCCTGGTAAATGTTCGTGATCAGGGAGGTGGGCAAAGGGGGGGGGGGGGAGGGGGCCCCATCCAAAAGTTCGCTATGGGGCCCAGGCTTCTCTAGTTACGCCCCAATATATATGTTGTTGAGCACATCGAGAAAACATCCACAGAGCAGGGAGAAAAAGTAAACAACCCCTTTAGAATTCACTGGATCTAATTGTGACTGATATTATAGAATTTGATTGTATTTAAGTCACAGATATGGAGAAACACAATGTAACTAATAACACAGACAGTTGTACTGCTAATGTCTTGTTATGAGCACATTGAGGAAACATCAACAGAGCAGGGAGAAAACTGGAAAGCTCTGTAATTCCCTGAGTTAGTGAGAAAACAGCACTGAGACAGCAATAGACTACAGCAAGGGTTTTTCATCACTGTCTATGCAGCACAGGGTACTGCCGGATTCTCAGCGGATTCAAAACACTGAAACCACCGGAAATCCGAGGGCATATCTGTGCTGTGTAGACATGGCCTATATTGGGCTATTGAAGCAGAAATCCAGGGAATTCCACAGGGTTTGCTCACTTTTTCTCCCTGCTCTGTGGATGTTTCATAGATGTGCTCAATAACAGAAAGTACAACTCATTGTGCTATTAATTACATTGTATCTGTCTATAATTGTGACTGAGATATAATCAGAAACATGCTACGAGTAATCAACGCAGAAACCCAGGGAATTCTATAGAATTTGCTCACTAACTCAGGGAATTACAGAGCATTCCAGTTTACTCCCTGCTCTGTTGATGTTTCCTCAATGTGCTCATTACAAGACATGAGCAGCACAACTTTCTATGTTATTAGTAACATTTTGTTTCTCCATATCTGTGACTTAAATACAATCAACTTCTATTATATTAGTCACAATTAGATAAAACTCTAAAGGGGTTGTTTACTTTTTGTCCCTGCTCTGCGGATGTTTTCTCAATGTGCTCCATAGCATACAACTCTGTGAGTTATTAATTACATTGTGTGTGTCTATAATTGTGACTTAGATACAGACACTTTATATCAGTAATCACTGTACTAATGACAGATCATGTCATTACTTTTTCTCCCCGCACTGTGGATGTTGCTCAATTAAAGAAATAATCAATAAAACTGGCTTTTTAGTTACATTGTGTTGTTTACATTTGTGACTTAGATACAATGTGATCAAATTTATTAGCAATCAATGCAGAAATCCAGTGACTTCCAATGGCATCAGTGTCATCCAGTGGCTTCAGAGTGTGAGGCCAGTAGAGAGATACAGGGGCCGGACATTCACCTCTGACAGCGGTGGCCGGGGTTATACACACATTTTGGACGTATCATATGAATTTGCTGCTGCTTGTTCAGAACTTTCAGAGAAATGCAAGAGCCGGGATTTTCTGGAAATTATTCTGTGCAGCTTTGCAGAGCTCTGCGGGTTTCTGATGAAATGTGCGCATTTGCTATTTGCTTACATGTTGACACAAGGATTAATGTATTTCAAACACCATTTAACAATTTTCCATGGAAGCACAATTGTAATGTATTGCTCTTTTTTATCTTCTGCTGCCATAATTCTGCAAAGAAAAAAGTTACTAAATTATGTCAGCAAGGAGAAACAATAAACACGGCTCAGAAAGAGGCAAGAAAGTGGGAGCTTTATTATGAGATGACGCCGGGGACGTCTATACATGTGATGGCACACGTTGCCCTGCTCATGGGGGGGCAGGATCAAGCTTGGACTGGCCCACAGGGGAGTAGGGCAAACACCTTGTGGCCCTTGTGCATGGCGGGCCCGTTTCAGGGAGAAAGACAGTGGAAAAAGAGGCAGAAAGCACAAAAGAGTGCAAGAGTCATATGCAGTATATGCAGTCTTATGAGATAGCTGTAGAATGGCCCCAAGATTGAACTACATTGGTGGGCCCCAAGAACCAACTTCACTAGTGGGTCCCAAGAATCAACTCCACTGGTGGACCCCAAGAATCAATTTTCCATCCTTTGGGCCCCAAGAATCACCTCCACTGGTGGCCACAAGAAAATCAACTCCCTGGTGGCCCAAAATCAACTCCACTGGTGGACCCCAAGAATCAACTCCACTGGTTGGCCCCAAGAATCACCTCCACTGGTGGCCACAAGAATCAACTCCACTGGTGGCCCCAATAATAAACTCCACTGGTGGACCCCAAGAATCAACTCCACTGGTGGCCCCAAGAATCAACTCCAACTGGTGAACCAAGAATCAACTCCACTGGTGTCCCCAAGAATCAACCCCAACTGGTGGCCCCAAGAATAAACTCCACTGGTGGCCCTAGAATCAACCCCATGGTGGCCCTCAAGAATAACTCATGGGGGGCCCCCAAGAATCAACTCCACTGGTGGACCCAAGAATCATCTCCACTGGTGTGTCCAAAGAATCATATACAGTGTTGGCCCCATGAATAAACTCCACTGGTGACCCCAAGAATCAGCTCCACTGGTGGGCCCTAAGAATAAATTTCCCATGGTGGCCCCCAAGAATCAACTCCACTGGTGGCCCGAGAATCAACTCCTGGTGTCCAAGAATTACCTCCACTGGTGGCCCAAAGAATCAACTCCACTGGTGGCCCCAAGAATAAATCTCCACTGGTGGCCCCAAGAATCACCCCACTGGTGGCCCCAAGAATCACCCCCAACTGGTTGGCCCCAAAAAATCACCCCCATGGTGGCCCAGAATCAACTCCACTGGTGGCCCCCAAGAATCAACTCCACTGGTGGCCCCAAGAATCACCTCCACTGGTGGCCCCAAGAAGTCAACTCCAGGGTGGCCCCCAAGAATAAACCTCCACTGGTGGCCCAAGAAATCAACTCCACTGGTGGCCCCAATAATCAACCCCAACTGGTGACCCAAGAATCACTCCACTGGGGGGCCCCAAGAATCACTCCACTGGTGGGCCCCAAGATTCACTCCATGGTGGGCCCCAAGAATAAACCTCATGGGAAACCCAAGAATCACTCCCCCTTGGGGCCCCAAAAGGGCATCTCAATTGGCCGAATATTAATGTGGTCTGAAAAATAAGGGTGGCCCCCGAATAGTTATTAAATCAATATGTCCCCAAGAATACAGGGGAATATTTTTCCATTTGGATGAACAAACCACTGGTCCCAAAATAACTGTGCCCTATAACCCCAAATCCTTTTTTGGGCCTGTAATTTCTGGGGGTAAAAATAAGCTCAATTTCACATTTTTGCGGGGTTTTTTTGTGCATTTTTGATGCATTAAAAACTACATCACAAACTCAATGAACCAATTTGTGTTTTATTAATTAAAGGGGTTTTGCCACGATCTCATTTCATACCTCCTGCATACAGCTCTTCAGCTCTGTGTGCTCAGAAGGGGGCGTGTGTGATTTGTTTAACTTGCATATCATGTGACCCAGCAGGATGACATCCACCAGGCCTTCCTCTGTACTCAAAGAAAGGTCTGTTTATGTAAAGCATTGTAAGTAGCTGAGAGGTAAAGTTTTTGCCTCCAGGCACAAGGGTCCTAGGTTCAAATCCCTGCAGGAACCAAACCCGTGGATTTTATTTTCTTTATCAATGCACGACCTATGAGATTTCTTTTTTATTTATTTACACTGTTTGACTAATTACTAAGGAGCACAGAGGACGGGAGTAGAATGACAGCAGCTGAGGCTTGAACACTCAGTAGCTGCCTGTGAGAAGTGATGTCTGAGCATGTGCGACCAGGACTGAGGTGCTCTCAGCCCTGGTCGTATCCCCCGGAGACGAGCTGTAAACAATGGATCACGAAAGGAGCAGCTAAAACAAAAACGGTGCAGAATTTTTAATAATAATGAATGGTGAAAATGTTTGATATTTCATTTGCAAGCTTCCCACGTCAATTTTACTTTGTTGCTAAACCCCTTTACCCCAAATTTCACCTGTGATCCAAATTTGTAAAATCACCTGAATTAAAAAAAAATCAAAAAATCTAAAGCATTTTTTACTTCCTGTAATTTTAACCCCTTTCCCACCGACTGTTGTTTATACTGTAATATATAGCTCACACACCCCTGAATTACAGAATGATAGATTTTCCTGCACTGATGCATTGTAACGAAGTATTGTGTTTAGTATACCTATAAACTTTCTGTGCCCTCAATTTCACACTCCTCAGAGCTCGGGGATTGATTGATTTTCCTGCACTGATACATTGTAACCAAAACATGGAATTGAGATAAGAACAATAATATTTTGTGTCTCGGTTCATTCATCGCTGAACTCCAGACTGAGAGGAGCTGCAATACCAAGCACGCCCCTGTGGACGGTGGGGGCTGTTTTTGGAAGGAAGCAGTGACCTTTTTGTTGTCTTTTTTATATTGTATTGTTGTTTCTTTTTAAGCTGCTCTGCCCCTTTGAAACATCCAGGGCTTTTTCCCAAAGGAAAATAAGTAAGAAGGACGGAGACCCTGGAGGACTCCCTGTGACACGAGGACGATGAGACCCGCAGCTTCTTTTTTAAGACTCTTTTGCCTCTTGTCACGAGAATTAAGATAAAAGATTGAGCGACTCCGGTGAGCACAGAGCGGTGGCGGCGTCTCCTCGGTATAACACCGCCAAATCTTATACCTCAGTTTATGTGTCGCCATATGTTCGCTCCCCCAAATCTGCCTACAGTCAAAGAAGCGAGTGAGGAGATTGTGAGGGAAGATTCCCAGGAAGCGCAGAAACATTGGGTCGGTTTAATTTCTTCTGCAAATATTTTATTTTATAACGTCAGTTAGTGACAACGAGCGACACATGAGCCGCGTGTGCATTGTGTATGTGTCTGTGCTGTGTCTATATCTATCAGGTGCGAATATCTGAGCCACGTTTCTCCCAGGCCACCGGATGGTGACGCTGCATGTGTTGACGCAGGGCCGTGGTGCCAACGTTAGCTCCCTGGCCACGCTTCACTTTCTGCTTACAGATTTCATAATATTCCATTATTTCGGCCCCTTCCGGTGTCTTAGCAAAGAACTGCACACACTGCTAAGTTAGCTGATTTTACCGCACGCTCCGCACATGAGTGACTACTGCCGCCGCTGCCTCGCTGAGCCCTGTGCCGCTACTGTCTTGGACCTGCGAAGCGGGTTTTCTACCCCGTGGCCGCTTGGCTCCCGACCTCACACTGCTGCTATCCTGCTGACTCACGGCCACACAACCCACTTGCTGGCTGCGCCGCTGCCTGACACGCAAGCTGACGCCCTCTTCTCCTGACGATGATGAAGCCCTTGCCTCACCCAGCTCCCAAGTGCGGTCGGCTACATCATCATCTATTTGTGTTTCATCGTCACTGCTGTCCTCATCACCGGTCTTGGTATGCCGAGGCTGACCCCTCACAACAGGACCTCCCATGCCACTCTCCACATCTATACTTTGCCGCCTACTGCAAGAAGCAGGGGGTATTGGCCCCAATTCTTCGCTGCCAAGTAGCTGCTGACTGCCCTCCTCAAATTGTTCATCCTCGCTATATAGTGGCGCTGAGCCCAGACCACATAGTAGATCTCTGGCTGAGGGAACCGGATGGGACAGAGGCGGGTTGAGGACAGGTGAGGGCCGCTGACCCGCTCCCGGGCCATGCCAACTAATGGTTGTGTCTGAGGTTCCCACCGAGTCTTGGCTGGGGTTGTCAGATGTCATCTGGGAGGAAGTGGATGACCTAGTCAACCAATCAAGGACCATTGGGTTGCTGAACAACACACGGCCGCTAGATGACAGCGGCAGTTGTGGCCTCACGGTGTGACCCCTGCTGCGTGGTCCCCTTGGTGTGCTGCGACTGGGCCTGTTCCAGGAATGTTTGTGCCTCTGCCACTCGCAGGTGAAGAGCCTGCCACCTCTTGTCTGACATACTGTTTGTTCTAAAATGTACAGACACTGTTTGATGAAGATATCTGTATATGATAAATACACACCCTGTATTTGACTCCAAATGAACCCACTAAGAAGCTTGGGTAACCCTTGGATATAAATTGCACTCCACAAAATGGGCAGGAATCATTGACTTGTATGTGCCGTTAAAAAACACTATGTATTTTACTGAATTATAAAACCCACAAACAGGCTTAATTAACCTTCGGATATGAATTTTGCTACAGAATTTCTTCTGTGGCGGTGAAAAACAAAGTTTTTTTCTATGAGTACAAACTGCAGAACAACGCTTAATTAACCCCTGGATGTAAATTGGCCAAAGAATTGAGCCCACAAATTTAGTAGCTTGTAGCGTGGTTTACAATGGCGTGTTTTTACGCTACACAAAAAGAGAAAAAATTGTAATTAACTTTCGCTTGTGAATTATGCTACAGGAAAAAAGTTTTTTTGGCGGTGAAATAAAAAGGTTTCTTTCAGTCACCACAGCAGCAAAACAACGCTTAAATTTAACCATGGATGTAAATTGCGCAAAAGAATTGAGCAGCCAAAAATTGAATGGTATTTGTATTGTAAAAAAGCTGTTTCTTTAATGAATACAACAGGAACAAGCTTAGATCCCCCTTGGATATTCAATGTGCTTGTGAGCAGATTAGCATTAAAATGTTATGCAGGTGCAGTGGACGCACACTGGACTTCAGATCAATACCCAAAAAATCAGAAATAGAAACGTTTAGAGAAGCAGTCTCTGAGACAATCTGAGACACCCCCCAAAAATCGCTGTATAAAAATGAGTTCTTTAGTATCAGCTATCATAAGCAGCCGCGGCAGCACCTTCCCTGATCAGTATAGTGAGAGCGGTATGAGCTCCCAGTGTCGCGCCGGACTTATATTAGTGCGGTGACGTCACAGAATCCCGCCGGTCTCTGATTGGCTTCATCTCTGCACATGTCATGCAGGCTATTTCCCTTCTTTTTTCCCAGAGTGCTTTGCCCCATGTAGCGCCATGTGCTCGCAGCCATTTTCATCAAAAAGCACACTTCGTTCACCCGAAGTACCCCAAAGTTCGACTTCGTTCCGAACCGAAGTTTTCCTGAAATTCTAAACGAATTCCACTTCGTTAGAATCAATTCGCCCATCTCTACTTATGTTATTACATCAGTTTGTGATTATTTTAGCCCATTCATTGCCCAATATGGTGCTAGTATCTGAGGACTGTCAATTTCAGATTTGTATACTATATACCATATTTTTTAAGAGATTGCTTGACTTACACGAAGTACAGTATGGCAGTATTATGTCTCTATGTGCTGATATTATTTAGGTGCTTTATGCAGCTGGATTTTTTTTCCATCAGTGTTTAAAGTTTCTTTTTTGGATAGTGTAACACTCTGTTTGGACGTGCTTTACTTTGAATGTAAGTATGGCAGATTATGTTACTGAGTGATCCCGTCATTTAGAGACTGTATACATTTCTATTTCAGCACTATGTGCAGTTTTTTTCTCTTTTTTTTCCTTTAATTATTGTCTTTAGTCTCTGTTTCTTTTTACACCCTTTTTCCCCAAATAGACGGACTTTTGGTTTTTCTGACTTCCATTGCTGTTTAGAGCATCATAATTTCCCCATGGGGGCCCTCCTCTTTTTGTGTTCTTCTTCCCTTCTGTAGGAGCAATCATGGGGGAAGCGGGGATTTTTGATAATCACAGTTTTGGGGGGTAAAATAGGTGGGAAATGAGATCAGCAGATGATAAAACCCCTGGTTGGAGAGAGGGAGGCCTGGGAAAAAAAGAGGACAAAAAGGGAAAGAGAGAAGATGAGATCTACCGAAAGATAAAAAGAGCAAGATAAAAAAACCGGGAAAGAAGTCCCTAAAGGTGAACAATGGAGAATGAAGCGTTGGCGATTTGTCTTCCCAAATCCTCATTGATAAAAGTACGGGTTCGCAGTAGAGTCAAGCATTGACAGCACGGGGCGTGCAGTCATGGGGAGCAAGGGAGAAGGTATGGAAGAAAAGGATCTCTCCTCACCCCAAAAGGCGTGAGACATGGCATTTAAAAGAGGGGGAGGAAATTGATGCTTTGAGATGTGGAGCTGGGAAGACATTTTCCCAATTCGGTGCGAAAAGGATCCCCAACAAAGAGGTCTCATTGTATAAACCTAGAATGACCCCCTGGAAGACAAGATCCCCAGAGGGAAACTGATTAGGGCCCATTTCAAAAGGGAAAAATTTCCCTGGGAAAAGGGAGATGTACTCGGGGGTTTAATGTAAAGGAAAAGGGAAAAACAAAAGGCGTTGGTTAAAGACCTTAAAAATGAGACGGGGAAAGAAATCAAGCAAATGAATGAAGCTTTGGGGAAAATTTTGGCCCGACTGGTGGAATGACCTAAGGTATTAAGGTGGACATGGCCAAAAAATGCCTAAGAGTTCCAAGGGGCAGTATGGTGAGAACTGGCCCCATAGTTTTCCGGGGGGGTCGGACATGGTGAGAATGGCCTACGAGTATAAAGGTCAGATATGGGGGAACTGGCCTACAGAGTATACAAGGGTCAAATATGGTGAGAATGTCCACAGAATATTTGAGGGTCGGGCTGGTGAGACTGGCCTACAGAGTATAAAGGGTCGGACAGGTGAGAATGGTTAAGAGTTCCCCTGGGCGGACATGGTGAGAACTGGCCCACGAGTATCCCCGGTCAGATTGGTGAGAACTGGCTAGAGTTTTACAAGGGTCAGACATGGTGGAAACTGGGCTAAGAGTATACAAGGGTCAGATATGGTGAGAACTGGCATACAAAGTATACAAGGGTCAGATATGGTGAGAACTGGCATACAGAATATTTGAGGGTCGGACATTGTGAGAACTGGCCTACAGAGTATACAAGGGTTGGACATGGTGAGAACTGGACTACAGAATACAAGGGTTGGAGATGGTGAGAATTGCGCCTCAGAGTATCAGAGTCAGACCATGGTGAGAACTGGCCTACAGAGTATAAAAGGGTCTGGTGACATGGTGAGAACTGGGCCTACACAGTATCCAAGGGTCGGACATCGTGAGAACCTAGTCTACAGAGTATACAAGAGTCAGACATGCGTGTGAAAACTGGCTACAAGCTATACAAGGGTCGGACATGGTGAGAACTGGCCTACACAGTATCCAAGGGTCAGACATCGTGAGAACTAGTCTACAGAGTATCCAAGAGTCAGACATGGTGAGAACTGGCCTACAGAGTATACAAGGGTCGGACATGGTGAGAACTGGCCACACAAGTATCAAGGGTCTGACATCGTGAGAAACCTGACCTACAGAGTATCCAAGAGTCAGACTTGGTGAGAAACTGGCCTACAGAGTTACAAGGGTCTGACATGGTGAGATCTGGCCTACAGATAGCAAGAGTCAGAACAATGGTGAGAACTGGCCTACAGAGTATACAAGGGTCTGGAACATGCGTGAGAATCTGGCTACAGAGAATCCCAGGATTGGACATGACGAGAACCTGGCCTATCACACGTATCCAAGGGTCAGACATCGTGAGAACTAAGTCTACAGAGTAATCCAAGAGTCAGAACATGGTGAGAACTGGACTACATAGTATTACAAGGGTCGGACATGGTGAGAACTGGCATACACAGTATATCCAAGGGTCAGACATCGTGAGATACTAGCCTACAGCGTATCCAAGAGGGGGGGGGTGTCAGACATTGTGAGAAACTGGCCCATACAGTGTATACAAGGGTCGGACATGGTGAGAACTGGCCTACCACAGTATCAAGGGTCAGACATCGTGAGAAACTAGTCTACATGAGGTATCCAGAGTCAGGAACATGTGCAGAACTGGCATACAGAGTATAAAAGGGTGCTGGACTTGGTGAGAACACTGGTCTACCGAGATCCAAGGGGAGTGCGACATGAAGAGAACTGCCTAAAAAGTATTCTAAGGGTCAGACATTGTGAGAAATAGTACTACAGAGTATCCAAGAGTCAGACATGGTGAGAACTGGCCCTACAGAGTAGTATTACAATGGGGCTCGGACATGGTGAGAAACTTGGCATACACAGTATCCAAGGGTCAGACGATCGTGAGAACTAGCCCTACAGGGAGTATTACAAGAGTCAGGACATGGTGAGAACTGGCTTCAGAGTATACAAGGGTTGGACTGTGAGAACTGGCCTTTAACACAGTATCCAAGGTCAGACAGGTGAGAAACAAGTATACAGAGTATCATTGTCGGCCAGGGTGAGAACTGGCCTACAGAGTATACAAGGGTCAGATATGGTGAGAAAAGGCTACAGAGAGTATTACAAGGGTCAGACATGGTGAGAAACTTGGCCTACAGAGTATACAAGGGTCAAGATATGGTGAGAACTGGCATAAGATATTTGGGGTCGGACCATTGTGAGGAACTGGCCTACTAGAGTATACAATGGTCGGCCATGGTGAGAAACTGGACTACGACATATCCAAGGGTTGGAGATGGTGAGAATTGGCTACAGAGTATCAAGAGTCAGATCATGGTTGAGACACTGGCCTACTGAGTTATACAAGGGTTGACCATGGTGAGAAACATGGACTACACAGTATCCAAGGGTCAGACATCGTGTGAACTAGTCTACAGTGTATCCAAGAGCAGACATGGTGTGAACGGCTACAGAGTATACAAGGGTCGGTCATGGTGAGAACTGGCCTACATACAGATATCCAAGGGTCAGAACGTGAGAAAACTTATGCTTCAGAGTATCCAAGGTCAGACATGGGGTGAGAACTGGGGACCTACAGAGTATACAAGGGTCGGACATTGGTGAGAACTGGATACACAGAATCCAAAGGGTCCAGACATCGTGAGAATGACCTTCAGAGTATCCAAGAGTCAGACATGTTGAGAACTGGCCTCAGGAGTATACAAAGGGGCTGACAAGGGTGAGAACTGGCCTAACAGAGTATCCAAGATCAGACAAGGTGAGGAACTGGCTACAGAGTATACAAGGGTCTGACATGGTGAGAACTGGTCTACAGAGAATCCAAGGATTGGACATGACGAGAACTGGCCTACACAGTATCCAAGGGTCAGACATCGTGAGAACTAGTCTACAGAGTATCCACGTGTCAGACTGGTGAGAATGGCCTACAGAGTATTACACACGGGTCGGACATGTGAGAACTGGCATACCAATATCCTAAGGGTCAGACAGACGAGAGAGACTAGCCCTACAAGTTCATCCAAGAGTCAGACATGGTGAGAACTGGCCTACTGAGTATCACAAGGGTCGGACATGGTGGAACTGGCCTCACACAGTATCCAAGGTCAGACATCGTGAGAACTAGTCTACAGAGTATCCAAGAGTCAGACATGGTGAGAACTGGCCTACAGAGTATACAAGGGTCTGACATGGTGAGAACTGGTCTACAGAGAATCCAAGGATTGGACATGACGAGAACTGGCCTACACAGTATTCAAGGGTCAGACATTGTGAGAACTAGTCTACAGAGTATCCAAGAGTCAGACATGGTGAGAACTGGCCTACACGAGTATACAACGGGTCGGACATGGTGGAACTGGCACTACAACAGTTCAAGGGTCAGACATCGTGAGAATTAGCTACAGAGTATCAAGAGTCAACATGGTCGAGATATGCCCTACACGAGTATACAAGGTCGGACATGGTGAGAAAACTGGCCTACACCAGTATCCAAGGGTCAGACATCGTGAGAACTAGTCTACAGAGTATCCAATGGTCGGACAGGGTGAGAACTGGCCTACAGAGTATATCACAGGGTTCAGATATGGTAGAAACTGCCCAGAGTATACAAGGGTCAGACATGGTGAGAACTTGCCTACAGAGTATACAAGGGTCAGATATGGTGAGAACTGGCATACAGAATATTTGAGGGTCGGACATTGTGAAAACTGGCCTACAGAGTATACAAGGGTCGGACATGGTGAGAACTGGACTACAGAATATCCAAGGGTTGGAGATGGTGAGAATTGGCCTACAGAGTATCCAAGGGTCAGACATGGTGAGAACTGACCTTACAGAGTATCAGGGTCAGGACTTGGTGAGAAACTGGCCTACTGTGTATACAAAGGTCGGACCATGGTGAGAACTGGCCTACAGTGTATACGTAGGGATCGGACTTGGTGAGGAACTGGAATACAGAATATCCAAGGGTTGAGAGATGGTGAGAATTGGCCTACAGAGTATACAAGGGTCAGACATGGTGAGAACTGGCCTACAGAGTATACAAAGGTCTGACATGGTGAGAACTGGCCTACACAGTATCCAAGGGTCAGACATCATGAGAACTAGTCTACAGAGTATCCAAGAGTCAGACATGGTGAGAACTGGCCTACAGAGTCAGACAAGGCGGAAATGGGTGAGGAACTGGCCTACACAGAACTCAAGGGTCAGACATCGTGAGAACTAGTCTACAGAGTATCCAAGGGTCAGACATGGTGAGAAATGGTATACAGAGTATCACAGAGTCAGACATGGTGAGAACTGGCCTTCACAGTTATCCATGGGTACAGAATCCTCGAGAACTAGCCTCCTACAGGAGTATCCAAGAGTCAAGACATGGTGAAACTGGCTACAGGTATACAAGTGTCTGACATGGTGAGAACTGGCCTACACAGTATCCAAGGGTCAGACATGGTGAGAACTGGCCTACAGAGTATACAAGGGTCTGACATGGTGAGAACTGGTCTACAGAGAATCCAAGGATTGGACATGACGAGAACTGGCCTACAAAGTATCCAGGGCCATTCCTAGGCTAAATTGCACTCAGGGCGAGGTGAATAAATTTCACCTCCCCTCCTCCACGTAACATAATGCACCACAATGACAAAAACACGTGCATCACCTTCTAACCAAATCTAAAAATAATACACACTAAGACTTTACACCCACAATGTGCTTACATATAAAACTACTAAATAATAGTCATACTGTCTACAAAATAATGCTACCCACCACAGAATCCCAGGTAAATATGTACCAATGTCCAACTCTAAGACCACCATTATCACCAGTACATAGTCGACCGAATAATACAAACTGACATAACTGAATACAAACCATTCATACTTAACAATATTCCTGGCATACCAGTGACCATTACAGTGGTGGATACCAGATGTACACAGGCTCTGCAGTATATAAATGATTACCAGTAAAGTTATCTCTAAGTGACTCCACAGGAGACGTCTCTGAAGAGTTGTTCTCTTTCTCTTTCTTAGTCTCCATCTGTCCCCAGACGCCATGAACGATACTCCGGCCACGACTCTTCACTGTCAGATATCAAAAAACAAACATCTTAGACTCCTCACTTTATCCAGCATAGATGCCCCTGTAAGCCATGGTAAGCCCCTTGTAGCCAGCCTACCATGCTCCCACTTGTAGCCCAGTACCGATGCCCCCCTGTAGCCCAGTTGATGCCCCCTTGTAGCCAGTAGATGCCCTCTGCCGTCAGTAGATTGCCCCACTGTAGCCAGTAGATGCCCCTTGTAGCCAGTAGATGCCCCCCCTGTAGCCAGTAGATGCCCCCTTGTAGCCAGTAGATGCCCCCCTTGTAGCCAGTAGATGCCCCCTTGGAGCCAGTAGATGCCTCCTGTAGCCAGTAGATGCCCCTCTGGAGCCAGTAGATGGCCCCCTTGCAGCCAGTAGATGCCCCCCTGTAGCCAGTAGATGCCCCCTTGTAGCCAGTAGATGCCCCCTGTAGCCAGTAGATGCCCCCTTGTAGCCAGTAGATGCCCCCCTGTAGCCAGTAGATGCCCCTCTGTAGCCAGTAGATGCCCCCTTGTAGCCAGTAGATGTCCCCCTGTAGCCAGTAGATGCCCCCCTGTAGCCAGTAGATGCCCCCTGTAGCCAGTACATGCCCCCCTGTAGCCAGTACATGTCCCTCTGTAGCCAGTAGATGTCCCTCGGTAGCCAGTAGATGCCCCTCTGGAGCCAGTCGATGCCCCTCTGTAGCCAGGTGATGCCCCTTTTTAGCCAGTAGATGCCCCCTTTGTAGCCAGTAATAGCCCCCTGTAGCCATTAGATGCCCACCTGTAGCCAGTAGATGCCCCCCCTGTAGCCAGTAGATGCCCCCCTTGTAGCCAGTACATGCCCCCATGTAGCCAGTACATGCCCCCTTGTAGGCAGTAGATGCCCCATGTAGCCAGTAGATGCCCCCCTTGTAGCCAGTAGATGCCCCTGTAGCCAGTAGATGCCCCCTGTAGCCAGTAGATACCCCCCTGTAGCAAGTAGATACCCCTGTAGCCAGTAGATGCCCCCTGTAGCCAGTAGATGCCCCCTGTAGCCAGTTAGATGCCCCTATATCCAGGTAGTAGCTAATTATAAAATAAAAAAAAAGTTACTCACCTGACCACGGTCCGCGCATCCAGCACCGGGAGCTGCAGAGCGGTGTAAGCAGCTTGACGTCATCACTGTCACGCAGCTCCCAGAGATCTCCTCGGCGGCAGAGCTACCGACCGTGCGCCCCCTGCGACGCTGATACAGGGGAGGAGTCAGGAAGGGAACGATCTGTCCCGCCTCCTCCCCTGTACCAGCAGCTGCACAGCGAGTGCGTGCAGCTGCTGAGTGACTCTTCGGCTGTTATAAAACGGCTGTGCAGAGCCAGGGGCTAATCTCCGGGCGGGCGAGGTGGGCAGCGCCCCCTCGGGTGAGTGGAGCCTCGGCGATTGCCCTCCTAGCCCGCCCCTAGGAACGGCCCTGAAAGTATCCACGAGTAAGACATAGTGAGAACCGGCCTGATTCCTGGGGCTCATCCTACAGCTACTGACTTTTTGCCTCTTTTTTGCCTTCCTTTCTGAAAATCAGCCCCAGTCCTGCTATTCATGGTTAAAACACAAGAAATCGTGAGACACCCCTCCCCCATTACCAATTCACCATCTCAGGATAAAGCTGAAAAAAAATCCATATTTTTTTGAAATGCAAAAGAGAAAATGCTCTTGTTTTTCTTCCTGGGGTTTATTACACGAGTCTTCTTGCTTTCCTGCCGTGTCTCCTCTTTGTGAGGATCGCCGCTGGAATGATTAAAGCTGAGGAGCAGCTTTGAAATATTTTGCATATTGATCGGCTTTCTGAAATGCGATGCAGCAAGTTTACACCTCAACGAGTCAACATCTTCAGCCGAATCCTCCTGAACTTTGTACTTCATTTTTTTTAGATTTTTCTCTTTCTGGTTCAATCTTTAGCAGTAGACGCCGGACACCATCTAAAGGCTCGGTGCTCCTCTGTCCGCTGAGGCAGGTGTGAGTTAGTGTGCATGGACACCTGGAGATATACACCTTACGGTGGAAACTAATCTGGAGAAAATCTACTGGAGAAATAACCTTCAATGGGTAACTCAGACCAAGAATAAACCAAATGTATACATGGCTTTGTAAAACTGTGCACCCCTTTCTATATATCTTATAATAGTGTTCAGATTGACACTGGTTAAAAAAAATGTTGGTTCGGCACATCCTGAACTGGAATCGTAACACTATACCTAGCTCTAACCTTAAAGAGGTTCTCTAATCAGGCTGTATCACTTACCTGCTCTTCCCAGCCAGCTTATGGTTCCCAATTCCTTTTCGGGCTTTGGAGAGTTCTACAGCTTCAAATACTTACTTCCTGTTCAGGCTGTGGGCACTTCTACAGCTTCAGGCACCCACTTCCTGTTTAGGCTATAGGTGGTTCTACAGCTTCAGATACTTACTTTTTGTTCAAGCTGTGGGTGCTTCTACACCTTCTGGCACCCAGTTCCTGTTCAAACTATGGCCGGTTCTACAGCTTCAGGTTCCCATTTCCTTTTCAGGCTCTGGGTAGTTCTACAACTTTAGGTTCCCACTTCCTGTTCAGGTTGTGGGTAGTTCTATAGCTGCAGGCACCCACTTCCTGTTAAGGCTGTGGGGGGGTTTTGCAGCTTCCGGCTCACACTTCGTGTTCAGGCTACAACTTCAGTCTCACACTTCCTGGTCAGGTTATGGGTGGTTCTATAGCTTCTGGCTCCCACTTCTTGTTCAGGTTGTGGGTGGTTCTACAGCTACAGGCTCCTACTTCCTGTTCAGGCTTTGGGTGGTTCTACAAGAGTGACTGACATTTCAGCTCTGCTATTCCTTGCTGAGCCTATTAGAGGGACATTGGTCATGGAGAGGGTTTAACAAGGGGATAAACAAGCTTCTGTGCTGCTGATAAGATACAGCAGGGAGTGACCTCACCATCCCCACCACTGCTGGAGAAGAGAGAGGTGCTTGGCAACCTAGGAAAGCTTGTATGCACAAGCAGGAGATAATAACTGCTCTAACTCTGAAAGGAAGCAAAATCAGGACAGCAATGTATTTGGTAATATTTATTTAACTTTGCCTAAATGTTTAAAGCCAATTAATGTGGTAAGAAGACCCTAACACTAACTTACAGTTAGAGTTTTTTAAAGAGTATATTTATCGCTATAAAATAATGATAATATGAGACAGTTTATATATAGTAGATAGACAGATAGATAGATATGAGATAATAGAAGATAGATAGCATGAATGATAAATAGATAGATAGATAGATAGATATATAAATAGATCTGAGACAGATAGATAGATATGAGACAGATAGATAGATTGATAAATAGGTGGATAGATAGATAGATAGATAGATAGATAGATAGTTGTGAGATAGATAGATAGATAGATAGATAGATAGATGTGAGATAGATAGATAGATAGATAGTTGTGAGATAGATAGATGTGAGATAGATAGATAGATAGAAAGACATAGGAGATGATAGATAGATAGATAGATAGTTGTGATATAGATAGATAGATAGATAGATATGAGATAGATAGATATGAGACAGATATATATTAGATAGATAGATAGATTGATAGATAGATAGATAGATAGATTGATATGAGATAGATAGATAGATAGATAGATATGAGATAGATAGATAGATAGATAGATAGATAGATAGATAGATATGAGATAGATAGATAGATGGATAGAGACGAGATAGATAGATAGATATGAGATAGATAGATATAAAAACAAGGAAGGAGACAAAAGAAGAAGGCGCGTAATAGTGAAGAATGTAGCGATTAGAGAAATACAGAAAACAGATAATAAATCTGCTAACCTGGTTCGGTTGTGCTCAAGGAACGAGGCACAACACGCTTTGAGGCAAATAGAATTAGATTCCACGGAGCGATCCAGGGTGCACGGCAGCCGGCGGTCCTTCTCTCGCTGTAGACTCGGTGCAGCGAGTAGAATAAACAGAAAATTGTAAAAACAAAAAATGAAAGATTAGCGGCGCACGTTTCGCTATGAATTCCTTAGACACTTCAGTATTTTATGAAGTGTTCAACTTTATTAAAACTAGTGAGCGAGGTTTCTCAGCAACACCAGATAAAAGCAATCGGACACATACAAGGCCTTACGCTTTACACGCCCAAACTGGCGCTTCATCAGAGGCATACCAGCAACTGTTTCTTCCTGTCATGCCTCTGATGAAGCGCCAGTTTGGACGTGTAATGCATAAGCCCTCGTATGTGTTTGATGGCTTTTATCTGGTGTTGCCGAGAAACCTCGCTCACTAGTTTTAATAAAGTTAAACACTTCATAAAATACTGAAGTGTCTACGGGATTCATAGCGACACGTGCGCCGCTACTCCTTCACTTTTTTGTTTTTACAACTTTCCAGATAGATAGATAGATAGAGATAGATAGATAGATATGAGATAGATAGATAGATATGCGACAGATAGATATGCGATAGTAGATAGATAGAATAGATAGATAGATAGATAGGAGATAGATAGGGGATAGATAGATAGATAAATAGAAAGATAGATAGATAGGATATAGATAGATAGATAGAGATAGAATAGAAAAGATATGAGGGTAGATTAGATAAAATATGAGATAGATAGTAGATAGATAGATAGGATAGATAGATAGATAGATAGATATGAGATAGATAGGAGATAGATTTGATAGATATGAGATAGATAGATAGCAATAGATAGATAGATAGATAGATATGATATAGAAAGATAGATATGAGATAGATAGATAGATAGATAGATAGATAGATATGAGATAGAAGATAGAGATAGATAGATAGATAGATAGATAGATAGATATGAGATAGATTGATAGATAGATAGATATGAGATAGATTGATAGATAGATAGATAGATAGATAGATAGATAGAGATAGATAGATAGATAGGTAAAGAGAATAGAATAGATAGATAGATAGATAGGTATGAGATAGATAGATAGATATGAGAAAGAAAGAAAGAAAGAAAGAAAGAAAGAAAGAAAGAAAGAAAGAAAAAAAAGAAAAAAAGAAAGAAAGAAAGGAAGGAAAACCTCTTGCTTTTTTACATTCTAACTTTTTGTTGATATTTTTCATGATGTTTCTTTTTGCTGATTTTTTCTTTTCTTCCATTATCTCTCTTATCTGTTCCATTGTCGCCGCCGCCGCCGTCCCCGTCTTGTGTGCTTACCACAGGAGAAAGCAGACCTGGCATTTTTCAATTTAAACTTTTAATAGAATTATACTATGAGGAGAATTATCAGAGAAACCCACAAAAAATCCTGAATAAGAGACTGAGGATTGAAGTGGGCCAAGCGGGGAGCGCCGCAGTCTATCCAATTATGGCCCAAATGTTTCTGGAAGGAGCGGATATTAGAATATCATCAGACTGTGGGGGCAGGTAATAGGTCCCCGGCCCCGCAGTAATGAAATTCACAGAATCACGGCCGGACAGGGGAAAAACATTATGGGTCGCGCCTCTTCGCGCGCAGTTATCTCTTCACACCGTATTATGGCTTCCTGTGATTCTATAGAAAGTCAGTAACGGGCTCGGCCGCCTCCGCCGCCGCCACCTTCACACCGTTCTGCCCTTTGTTTTATTTTCCATCAAGAAAGTAAAATTGAATTTCTGCAGTGATTTGAGGCGTCTCAGCGACTGCTCATCACGCGCCGCACTGTTCTCATTACGCTGCACTTTACAAGTGATGAGTCCTGAACGGCGGCATCAGCGCTCCGGGCAAATGTCAGAGAAGTGCTGCGCCGCGGACAGATACCGGACACTGACCCCGAGCAGAGCCGGAGAGGAGAACTCACTGCTCAGATACCAGCTATTATAAGAAGTAGTAATTATTGATATGAAATATATTATTATTATTATTATTATTATTTTTTTATTTTTTTTATTTATTTATTTTTTTTTAAATCATGTACATTTTTATTAATTTCAAATATAGACAATCCAAACTTTATAAACATAAATTGGTTCTCAGAGATTACATGTGGAGGGAAAAAAAACAATATAAAACTAACACAAAAATGCCACAATCAGTTCTCAAATAAAAGCTAACAGAAGTCATCACATTCAATGCCCATCCTGCTGGTGGAAGCAAGAAATACAATCAGTTATTTAAAAATTCAGTTATTTAAAAATTAAGTAAGCTAAACTTAAAGTGAGTTCCTTACCTCTTATCTGCTCAGGAGAGAAGATAAACTCAGCATGCAGCATCATGGGGAGGAGAAGGAGGGGGGGTGAGCACAGAGCTAGGAAGCAGGGAGCGTCTGCAATTGTAACAGATGCGTCGCACATACAGCATACTTTGGAGCGCCGACCGCTGACATCCGGGTGTGGATCCACTCTGGTCACCGCAAGCGAGATGGTATATGGAGAACCACGCCAGGGAGCGGAGTCTAACGGACCTCCGGTCCTCACCGGAGCCCGCCGCAAAGCGGGACGGACTTAGCTGCGGGGAACCTCCAGGTCGCTACCCCTGACGTGGCTACCTGCGGTGACAGCCGGGGTGCAGGACAGGAACACAGGGGGTGGTAGACAGGAAATAAGTAGCGGGAAAACACTACACAACACGGCAGGAACAGGACGGGTAACACAGCAGGTACAGATGGGGATAAACGGCGGGATACTCAGGAACATGCAGGGCCGGGACAAGACATTTTGGTGCCCTAGGAAAGTACAGGCAATGGCGCCCCCCTCGCTCCCCAAAAAATCCCCCCCCCCCCCCACACTAATTCCTCTCACCCCTGCGCCATTTCCTGTCACTAATTTTCTGCACATTCCACATAATCCTGTTATCTCCTCAGCAGTCACTGACAATGAAAATCACCCTGACAAATTTTGCTTTTTTAAACCTCTCCCCTCTGTATGACAGTGTAATACCCCTAAATAAAGTCACTAAATAATCCACGAACAGGGAAAAATCTCCCGGACGCATCATTTTTTACTAAAAAACCCCTAAAAAACCAAGACCCAAACATTACTATTTAAAGGATAAAATAATCCTGCCAACCCTACCGAACGCACCCCACATGTGACCACAATTTCACGGGCTTGTTACATATACCACCGCCATACGGGGGCCATAAGTGGAATACTAGTTGTATTAGACGCTCTGCAGACATATACCCCCGCCAAAAACAGTACCAATAGTGGTAATACTAGTTTATGAACCCTGCAAAATAAATGATTACACTGCAGAAAAATTTATGACTACCAGAGTCTCTTTTTCTGATCACTCGTTCACTTTCCCTTTTTTTCTCCACCCGGTTCCCCCTTTCTCGCTGTTGCTCCCGGAAAATACTCTCTCTGGGGGTTTGGACACAAATATCTTAAATCCCACATTTTCATAACCCTTTATTTAGGTAAAAGTCCCCTCAGTTAACGGGTATATACGCCCCCTCAATTAGGCAGGTATATTAAAGTCCCCATCAGTTGGGCAGGTAATATATATAAATTGCCCTAGTCAGGCGGAAATAGAAAAAGCCCCCCAAACAGTAGGAATATAAATATAGGGGCACCAGCATTAATAGATATAATGCACTCTCAGGCAGGTTATAATATAGGGGGCACCTCAGCAGGATATAGACATAGGGCACTCCGGCAAATATAAGATATGGGCACTCCAGGCAGGTATATAGAGGCACTGATCAGGGATAAAAGCTATAGGGGGGTAGGGAGGGAATAGGGAAAAACAGGCAGGAAATAGGGGCACACAGGGAAGGTATATAGCTATAGGGGGTCGGGAGGGATATAGGGGATCAAGCAGGGAATAGGGGGAAACAGGGAGTATAAGCTATAGGGGCCACAGGTAATGGGAGGCATAAATACTAAGGCCGGGGGTAAAAAGCTAGGGGCTCAGGCAGGTAGATAGGGAGGGGGTCAGGGAGGGATAAGCTAGGGGGGTCGGCTTTTAAAAAGGGGCTCAGGGAGCTATAGGGGCTCAGGCAGGTATATAGGGGCTCAGGCAGGGAATAGAGATATGGGCTCAGGGAGGATAATGGCCCGGGCTAAGGGGGCCAAACCAGGTATATAGGGGGTCAGGCAGGGATAAGGGCTCAGGCATTTTTATAGGGGGGCAGGCAGGTAATAAGGGGGACGGCAGGTATTAGGGGGCCCGCAGGTATATAAGGCACAGGGGGGGTAAAGGGGGTCAGGCAGGGGACATAGGGGGTAGGCAGGTATTATGGCTCAGGCAGGCTATAGGGCTCAGGGCAGCATATAGGGGGACTGAGACAAGTAAAAAAACAAATTTAAAAATCACCTACCCGCTTCCCGGGCCGGCGCTCCCTTTTTTTTACCACCCTGTCCTCCCAGCTCCTAGGGCCCCCAGCTTTTAGGCTGTGCGTCTGGGAGAGGGAGCGTCGCGATGACATCACTTCATTGCGTCGTGCCAGCTGACCGCACGGGGCCACGGCGGTCCTCCGCATGAGGCCCCGGGGGCCCCCCTGTGACGGCCCCGGGCCCCCGGGCCGACACTGTCCCGGGATAGGGAGGCCTTCTCCTGCCCGCAGAAGCACGCCGCTGTATGGCGTCCACGGCGCAAATTTCAGCTAAAAGGCCCACGGCGTCCCCGGCCCATGGCAGCGCCTGGGGCCCCGGGGGGGTTCGGGGCCCCGTCTGCGCCCCCTTTGGACAGGCGAGGGAGGGGGGCCCCAGGCGACGCCTACATCCCTACCCCGTCCCGACCTTGGGAAAATGACAGCAGAAAACAGGGCGGGGGCACGGCAAGAACAGCGACACGGGCAGCAGGAGATGACAATATATGGTCAGGAAATTCTAGACTACAGGAACTGGACCACACTCAGGGGTTAAGTCCAGAGACACTACAGAGCCAGGATGGACTCCAAGAGACTGCAAACCCAAAACAATGAATGGACTACCCAGAGCAAAGGGAGGAACTTCCCCTTAAAAACCCGGGGTCAAGGCAAGAGAAATACAGGGGCAAGTAAAGGGGAGGAAGCCCGTGTGCCCTAGGGGCCAAGCGCACACGGGCCCCCCGGGAACAAAAGGACAGGCAAGTACAGGAAAGGGACGACACGCTGGCGGTCTATGGGAGGGGGCCGCGGCATATTTTGAAGAAATATTTACCAAATAATACATTTCAACCAGGGATTCCTATACGCAATGCCCTACACTCACTTTTTTTCCCCCTCCCTCCAAACTCATTCAGTTCATTCATCAGATAAGAAATGCAAACACGCAAGCGCGCCAGACACTCCTGTCATCCTCTGGTCGTTCTAATGAAACGTCAGGGAAAATAAGGTGGACTGGCAATGCGTAGCTCTCAAGGCTTCCTTTTGTAATCACATATACTTAGAAAAGTGATTAAATACCAATTTTGGATTATCCCATGTCAACATTACATCGTGGCAAAACCCCTTCAAGTCAATATAGGCTCCAAGAATCAATTGTAGCAAATAGCTGAACATGACAACCCCAAAGCCTCAGAATGGGAATTCCAGACAATTATTATTAGTAGTAGAATTATTATTATTGATTTTAAAAATTTCACGATATTAATATAAAAAAATATTCCTTTTTGTTAGTTTAAACTTTTAAAAAGCATTATTTTAAATTAGTAGTAGTGGTAACATTAATTGTCCCCAGACAACATTTCAAGGGGACCTGGACCCCCACTGCCCTCGAGGAGTACAATTTTCCCCGTACCCCCCGGGGACCTTTCCGGATATATTGGGTCTGAAAATTATAGACGCCCATTGGTATGTACAGTCTTTTTCTTTGGGTACATGTAATAACGAAAACTTTTTGCCCCACGGATTATGGACGAAACGGGCGTGGATTCTGACCAGTAATGGGGCTATTTTAAGAAATTAATCCACCCCAATATACATTCTTTTCTATCACCTTAACGATATTAACACCTGTTTTTTGTTGTGGGTCCCAAGGAACAGGGTACAATTTCGGGTGTTTTATGTATTCTTTTAATAAGTGCGCCTAAAATCTACTTGGTGAATTTGGTGATTAGGGGCATTTTGAATAAGTTTGGGGTCACCCTTTCGGGGGGTTTTTCCGCCAGGAATTATCAGGGTTATTTGGGGCGTGTCCCTTTTTTTGGGGTAGTTGTCTCTTCAAATTTGGATATAGGTTTTTTTGTGGATTTTTTTTTAAAAAATGTTTATAAGGAATTATTTTTTGGGTGATATAACGTTAGTGTATAATTCCTCTGCACCTTGGGAAGGTTTGGATCAGTATATAGCATTAATTGTAGAATTAGAATTATTATTGTTGATATTTTTTTATTATTATTATTATTATTATTATTATTATTATTAATATTATTATTATTAAGTATTATTAAGTATATTAGCTTTTAATATAATTTTGTTTTTAAATTTTATGACATATTGCATTGTGTAAATGTATCATTATTTTTATTATTTATTTTTTTATTTTAATAGTATGTTCTAACTATTAGTAGTTTTAGCAGTATTTAGTTCTATAGTACTACTACTACTACTAATAAATAATAATAATAATAATAATAATAATATATCAAACATATAATTTATTATATTTCAACTCTTAGTACTGCTACTTATCCTACTAATAATAAGAACATACAATTAGGGAAACATTTTGAACTAAAACTACAAGTTATTGGAAAAATATTTTTCATTAAAAAAAATGTGTGAAACAGATAAATAAATCTACCCACTACAACCCTAGATAAATTCTTTTAGGGTTTTAGGTCCTTTTAGGGTTGTTTATTAAGTTTTGGCACTTTAAGGGGTCCACAAACCTCGATTAGTACCAAAAAAAATTCAAAAGAAAATGAGACTCCATAATCCAGTCGTCGCTCCTCCTATTCCGAGGCTTGTGGTTGAGTCAAATATCAATCAAGGGCCACATATGGGATGTTTATAGACATTGACAGAATTAGGGGAATCCATTATGAGTTGTGTTCCTCGGTTGACGTCTACTGACTCAATTAAAAATCTGAAAAAAAAAATATTTAAAATTTTACGTTCACTTTGCTATAATTCCTGTGAAACACCTAAGGGTTAACAAAATTCCTTAAATGGGTTCTCTGAAAGACAGAAAAAAACGAAATACTGTAGATAAACTACATGTCATAATGAAAAAAATCCTAAATACCTCTAATTAGAAAAGTCTGCTTGTTTTCACTATAGATGAACAGATTGGCTGCCGGGTTCCTTTCTCAGCAGAAACTGTCCTGCAGGAAGTATCTGTGAGTTACTTCCAGGTTAGGCTGACTGACATAACTGAGCATGTGTGCTGTGCTCAGTCAGCCTGTGAGACTTGTGGTATGAGGAACGGCTCTGCAGAGTAGAAAGGAGATTTAGGGCTGTACACAGACACATTTATATACATTTGGTGTGTATAGAATCTATAACTCAGCTGGGAGGAAGCGGCTATTGTGGGAAATGAAGTTATCAACCAGTGTACTCAGCGACTATAGCTTCACCCACTAGTCCAGTGAGGAGAATGATTCAATATGGCAATCATATGTGATAGAACAGTGTTTGTAAGTACTGTAGTTCACACACTGGATTGTGACAGATAGTGACTGCTTATCTTTAGTTTTCCTCCATTACATGGTCATATTTTTGGGGTTTCTCACATAACCCCTTTAATGTTGTTTTGATTACTTTGATTGGTGCAGTTTTGTATTGGGTTAATATATGAGATTAACATACAAGGCTCACATCAGAACTGGACTGGACCCTTAAAAAAAAATGAAAGGACGTTTAACCCCTTACTGACACGTGACATATGAGTGCATCCTGGTATCGGTAAGGTTATATGTAGCAGAATTACTCAGTAATCCCACTATATGAGAGGCTGGTGCTAAGTGCAGCTGACACTGGCCGCTAACAGCAGGAAATGGAGCCGGCTCCATTCCCTGCTGTTTAACCCCTAAGACACCACAGCAACCACAGCATCTGAGAAACAATGCCACACACCATTCCTCACTGCGATCGGCCCCCATGTGGCATTACACCATTCATATAATGCTGAAGGGAGCACTGACAATCGCACCCCTTAGTGGTCAAATATTCTTGTTTGTACATATTTAAAAAAAAAAAAGTTTAAAAAGTATTAAAAAAGTAAAAATAAGTAGAATTCCCTCCTCCTTTTTGCCATTTTATGAATAAAAAAATTATGAGAAAAAAAGTTAAATATAATTGGTATTGCTGCATCTATAAAAGTCAACTACCCCATTCGCTGATAGGAGAAAAAAAATTGCAAATGTCAAAATTGCATTTTTCAGGGGTAATTTATGTCCCCTAAAAACTGCAATAAAAAGTGACTAAAATTGAATCTGTCCCAAAATTCACCTTGTGCCCTCATTCAGGTCTATAGATGGAAGAACGTCTGTTGCAAAAAAAAGGCTGCAGTGCAAATTTTAAAAAGTAGAGAATGTTTTTATTTTTTTTAATAATACTAAAAAATCATGTAAATCCAACATATTTGGTATCACTGGAATCGTACTGACCTGCAGAATACAGAAAACACATCATTTATACTGAAGAGTAAACGCCATAAAAACAAAACCCCACAAACATCAAACAAGTACTTTTTTTTTTACATTTCATCCCACCTAGATTTTTTTTTTACGGTTTCCCAGTATATTCTATGAAACAGTCAATGATGCTATTAAAAAGTTCATCTTGTCCCTCAAAAAAACCCAAAAAAGTATGTCTATGTAGATGGAAAAATAAGAAAGTTATGGCTCTGAGAAGGCGGGGAGAAAAAAAAGCTGAGAGCCATTGTTATGTCAGTGCCAGATAGGACCTCTGCCTCTGGCTCTAGACGCCGGCCACGGCAGCTGCAACCATAACTGTGGCTGCGGCCTCTACACTACTTCTAGTGTGAACTCTGTTTGCAAACTCTGTAGGCCTAATTGATTTCTGGCCAATGCCCGTGGCCAGAAACCTTCCAGCACTATTGGGGTTAGCTTCTCTTGGTGATTGACAGTTCCTCTTCCTATCACTGCTGCTCTCCTTCCTCCCATTCCCTATATATAGCCTCACCTTCCTGTCCTCTTTGTCTGATATATGGTTCTCTGTTCCTATAGTTCGCCGGTACTCTTATTTGACTTTCTGTGCTCTGACTCTTGCCTGGTTCCTGGTTATTCTTTTGTCTCACGTTTTTGTACTGCGCTGCCCGTTTGTTACTGACCTGGCCTGCCCGACTTCTCTTGCTTGTTCCGTGTTTGTTTGTCTTCATCTGTGTTTCACTTGGCTCAGTGCAGTTATCAGTCTTCAGGTTGGAGCCGACCTAGTAAGAAGTCGGGTTCCCCAAAAGGCAGGGACAGAGGTTGGGACCCGTGTCAGGGCCTCACTCGTCTGTGTCTCTGCATGTGTCCCTGCCAGTCCCTGACAGCCATATTATTATGAATAGCTGTCAGGAAGGGGTACAAGAATGGTACCAATAAAAAAGCAGACACTAGGTCACACGGTACATGCTATAGATGAAATATTTTTTGTTGTACGATTATGTGTCTTTAGATTTAGACTTTAAAATGGCATTTTCTAAAAGATTTCACTTTTTTCCCCACAAATACAGTCTGTATAGACCAAGATTTATCATTTCCTGAACATACGAGTTCAATGTGCAATGTACAATGTGCACCAACAAAATTCTGAAGATCACACGGATAAATGTTATTTCAACAATAGAGTAACATAAGTCATATTTCAAAAATGGGGCTCAGTCAGAAAGGCCAAAAAAGGCTAATGGGTTAAAGAAAAGGATCTATGAACAGTCTGATCTTCATACAGACGTGCTTGTGGAAGTGTATTATGGCACAAACAGGAGAAGCCTCACGAGCTCAGAAGAAGAGTTGTTGAAAAGTTGTTGATGCTCTTCAGGCTGGAAAAGGTCATAAAAAAATCTCTAAAGAGTTTGCAATCCAGGTACAAATAGAGGAAATTCAAGACCACTTTCATCCTTCCCAGGAGAGGTCGACCAATGAAGACCATGCAAAGACCAAGGCGTATAAAAGTCCATAAGGTCACAAAAGAAACCAAGTCACCTCTAAGCATCTCAAGGCCTTCCTCACATCAGCTAATATCCATGACTCCACCATCAGGAGGACACTGACCAATTTTTTGCATGACAATATTGCAAGGAAAAAGCTGCTGATCTCCAAAAAGAACATTGCTGGCTGTCTGCAGTGTGCCGAAGATCACCTGGACAAGCCAAGAGGTTATTGCAACTATGATTTGAGGACAGTCAAAACCAAGTGGAGGCTTCAGGTTTAAATAAAAAACAATTTGTTTGGAGAATGGAAAACAGTGCATCCAGCATAAAAATCTCATACCATCTGTGACACACAGTGGTGTTAGGATCATGGATTCTACCATCTGTGACACATTGGTTGTAGTATCATGGATCATACCATCTGTAACACATGGTGGTGGAAGTACCATGGATCATAGCATCTGTGACACATTGGTTGTAGCATCATGGATCATACCATCTGTTACACAGGGTGGTGGAAGTATTTTCGATCATACCATCTGTAACACATGGTGGTGGTAGTATCATGGATCATACTATCTGTTACACATGGCGGTAATATCATGGGTCATACCATCTGTTAAAGATAGTGGTGGAAGTATCATGGATCATACCATATTTGACAAAAGAGGTAGTAGTATAATGGATCAAAACATTTGTGACACATGGTGGTGGTAGTATTATGGATCATACCATCTGTGGGACACAGTGGTGGTAATATCATAGATCATACCATCTGTGACACATGGTGGCCATACTATCATGATTCATACCAACTGTGCCACATGATGATGGTAATATCATAGATAATAAAATCTGTGACACATAGTGATGCTTTTATCATGGATCATACCACATGTGACACCAGTTTGTTATAGTGTTATGGACCATATCATCTGTGACACACGGTGGTGGAAGTATCAAGAGTCATATGGCCTACAATTACTCCAAGCTGATGTGCAGGACTCATCGACAATTACCATAAATGTCTAGATGCAGTTATTACTTAGATCTTACCAAAGGTTCATATACTTTTGCCACTCACATGCATGTGATATGGTAAGTGGCGTTAATGGAAGGAGATTCAGTTAAAAAAAAAACGTAGCCCATCATGATCTTAGTCTAAACCTTCTGGTTTCCCTAATTCCACATCAATAGTCAGAAAAGAGCAAGTCTGTGTCTATTGTACAGGACAAAGAACAGAAGATCCAAGAATTCTAGAATTTAATTCTTAGTAAACATTGTATGACATGAACATTGCAGGACGGAATAACCCATTGGAGCAGCCGTAGAGCTATGGTGCTATTAGTCCCATGGGTAAAGGGTTAATTTAAGGTTAACCTTATCTCCTCTCCTGTGAACTGTGTGAGTCATACATGGATCAGATAAAACATTGCAACCACTGACAGGTGACAATGGAGGTGCCAGGGGGAAGTATTAGTCCTTGACCAGTCGTTTCTTGAAGTTGATGTTGGAAGCAAGAAAAATGGACAAATGTAAGAATGTGAGCGACCCTAAGAAGGACTAGATTATGATGTGTAGACGCCTGGGTCAGAACAGCTCCAGAGAAGCCCGTCTTGTGGGTTGTCCCTGGGGTGTAATGGCTAGTACCACAGAACAGCTAATGGGGGGAATAGAATAACAGAGAAAGTTCCAGCTGGAAATGATATAGAGCAATGGAAGACGGCACCTGCCCTGATGAATCCCATTTTCCATCATGTGGATGACTGGGTGCATCACTTTCCTGGGGAAGAAATTGGGCCAGGATGCATTATGGGAAGAACACAAGATAGAGGAGGTGATGGGCAATGTTGTGCTGGGGGGACAGGGAATCATGTGGATGGCCGGGTGCATCATTTTCCTGGGAAAGAAATTGGGCCAGGATGCATTATGGGAAGAACACAAGATAGTAGAGGTGATGGGCAATGTTCTGCTGGGGGAAAATAGCATCATGTGAATGGACAGGTGTGTCACTTACCTGGGGAAGAGATGGAACTAAGATGCACTAAAATGAAGAAAACAAGATGGTGGAGGCATTGTGTTGAGCAATGTTCTGCTGGGGGATCCAGTCATCATGTGGATGGCCAGATGCATCACTTACCTGAGGAAGAAATGAGGCCAGGGTGCACTATGGGAAGAAGACAAGATGGCGGAGGTGATAGGCAATGTACTGTTAGGGAGTCCTGTTATTACATGGATGGCCGGGAGCATCACTTACCTGGGAAAGAAATGGCGCCTGGATGCATTAAAGTGAAGCAGACAAGAGGCAGAGGTGATGGGCAATGTTCTGCTGGGGGATCCTGTCATTATGTGGATGTTCCTGTGACACGTACCCCCTAACTATCATTGTACAGACCAAGTCCCCTCATCAGGTGAAAGGGATAATGGCAGGGGCCCCTATAAGCAGAATAATGCTCCCCCGGAGCCGCACTGCGAAAATATCCAGGAAAAAGGATGTAGATGAAGGTAATGCCTCAGATTTCCCAGATCTCAGTCCCATCAAACATTTGTGAAATGTGCTGTAAAACAAGTCGGATCTATGGAGGCCACACCAAGCAACTCCCAGGATCAGAGACCTCGGGACAATTCAGACGTCTTGTAGAACCTGGACCTTGACGGGACAGAGCACAGGGGCGACCTATAGAGCATGAGGCAGGGATTGTAATATTATGGTTACATCAATGAGGGTTGGACGACCTTTGGGGTCTATATAGAGTACAACCTATTGAGTGACTCATGTGGTTGAGTCGGGCCCCTTACTTTCTTGGGCCCTATAAACCTCCCGTATAGAGCATTCCATTTTCCTTTGTCTTGTTATATGTCTCTGTAGCTTTAGCCCCGTATCCTCTTCACATCTGGGGATTGATACTTTGTTTCTGAACATTCTAAAGTTTAACAAGTCTGTTTACAGTAACATTGCCTTAAATCCCCAGCGTTCCACCCGGACGCCGACTCTCGGCCCCTCCGACAAATTTCCAACTGCTCAAAGTTTTTTGATTACCAAGTAAGCAAATCGCAGGATCACAAGTGCAGGAATTGTGCGAGTCTTAGTAGTTTCAGAGCGATTCCATCAGCAAACCTTCTGCCACATAAACAATATAACGATTATGACCCCGAAACATTTCCAATCACGGGGGATTTTTTTGGTTATTTTCTTGCTGGGCCCTTGTCCTTTGGATTGCGTCGTGTCTTGTCAGCTCCGTTTTGCTTGTCGTCACCTTGCAGCTTTAGCATTTTTGCCGGTTTTACAGCCGGAATTATCAGATGTAAGTACTTTAATAACAGATTCTATTTGCATAATAATATCCTTCTTTCTTATTTTTTTTTTTTTTTCTTATTGCAAAAGGAATTATTCTAGTGGAGACTCTAAAAGCTGCAGGATTCAATTAATTTTGGCTTGCGTTGTGACGGAACGGGGAAGAACAGCAGGAAAAAACGCTATGTGGAATCCCAGGGCAGATTCTAAAAAAAAAATCCCCATGTCCCCCCCTCCCACCCACCACCACCTTAACATGTCATGCCATCAAACACCATTAACCAATTCCTAACTGGGCTCCCCTCTACCTCCTTACCAGGTTCCCCTCTACACACTGACCGGGCTCCACTCTACCCACTGACCAGGCTCCCATTTACCCCATTACCAGGTTCCCCTCTACCCCTGACCAGGTTCCCCTCTACAAACTGAACGAGCTCCCCTCTACCCCCTGACAAGAATCTCCTCTAACCCATGACCAGGTTCTCCTCTACACTTTGACCGGGCTATTCTCTGCCCCCTGACCAGGCTTCTCTTTACCCCCTGATCGAACTCTCCTCTATCTCCTGACGAGGTTCCCCTCTACCACTTGAACAGGTTCCCCTCTACAAACTGAATGAGCTCCCCTCTACCCCCGGACACGATTCCCCTCTAACCCTTGACCAGGTTCCCCTCTACACTTTGACCAGGCTCCTCTCTACCCCCTGACCAGGCTCTTCTCTATCCCCTGATCGGACTCTCCTCTATCCCCTGACGAGTTTCCCCTCTACTGCTTGAACAGGTTCCCCTCTAAAAAACCGAACAGGCTCCCCTCTACCCCCTGACAAGATTCCCCTCTATCCTTTGACCAGGTTCCCCCCTACACCATGACCGGGCTCCTCTCTACCCCCTGACCGAGCTCCCTTCTATCTCTTGATCAGATTCCCCCCTACCCCCTGACCGGGCTCCTCTCTGGCCCCTGAACAAGCTTCTCTCTACCCCCTGACCAGGCTCCTCTCTACCCCATGACAAGGTTCCCCTCTACTCCTACTCTCTGAGCAGGTTCCCATATACACCATGACTGGGCTCCTTTCTAACCCCTGACCGGCTCCTCTCTACCCCCTGATTGGGCTCTCCTCTATCTCCTGACCAGGCTCCCTTCTACCCCCTGACCGGGCTCAGCTCTATCTCCTGATGGGCTCCTCTCTATCTCCTGACCGGGCTCCTCTCTACCCCCTGACTGGGCTCACCTATACCCCCTGACCGGGCTCTCCTCTACCCCTTGACCAGGCTTCTCTCTAGCCCCTTATCGGGCTCTCCTCTACCCATTAACCAGACTCCCCTTTCAGGGTCATCAGGGCGTGGCTAAAAAATGCTATTTTGGCTGTTGATTTTTTCTTATTAATTAAAAAAAAAAATCTGTTTTTATTTTATTTATTTTTACTATTGTGCCCCATCACTACCATCCAATAAGAGAAGACCTTCCGGGCATTTTTTTTAAAATTATTATTATTTTGCTAATTTCCCTTGTGGCTCATATATTTTCCCCAGTTCCAGGGAATATACACTCCCCGGCCACTTTAGTAGGTACACCATGCTAGTAACGGGTTGGACCCCCTTTTGGATCTTTCAGACTGCCTCAATTCTTCGTGGCATAGATTCAACAAGGGGTTGCAACGATGATCAATTGGTACCAAGGGGCAAAGAGTGCCCAAGAAAATATTCCCCACACCATGGACACCACCACCACCAGCCTGAACCGTTGATACAAGGCAGGATGGGATCCCATGCTTTCATGTTGTTGACGCCTAATTGACCCTACCATCCGAATTCGGCAGCAGAAAATCGAGACTCATCAGGACCAGGCAACGTTTTTCCAATCTTCTATGTCCAATTCGAATGAGCTTGGGCAAATTGAGCTCAGTTTCATGTTCTTAGCTGAAAGGAGTGGCACCCCGAGTGTGGTATTTCTGATGCTGTAAGCCATCTGCCTCAAAGTTGGCCGTACTGTGCGTTCGAGATGCTCTTCTGCCTACCGGGTTGTAACGGGTGGCTATTGTGTCACTGTTGCTTTCTATCAGTCTCGAACCAGTTGCCCATTCTCCTTTGTCTCCTCTGGCATCATACAAGGCATTTCCGCCCACAGGACTGCCGATCACTGGATGTTTTTTCTTTTACGGACCATTTCTCTGTAACCTAGAGATGGTGTGCGTGAAAATCCAGGAGATCAGCAGTTTATGAAATAATCGAACCTCAGCCTTCTGGCCATCAACAACCCATGCCACGGTTTCAAAGGCACTCAAAATCACATTTCTCCCCATATGATGCTCGGTTATGAACTGCTGAGATTGTCTTGACCATGTCTCTACATGACTAATGCCCGACCATGGGATTGGCTGAATTAGAAATTAAGTGTTAACGAGCAGTTGGGACCAAGGTGTACCTAATAAGTGGCCAGAGTGAGTGTATATATAATACAAGCCCCCAGTACTGATACAGAGTTGATCTGCACTATGGTCATTGACGTTCGTGTAGTTATCCAGCCCCCGTGGTCACATGAAGCCTCCTGCGTACCTGTGAATATGGCGCTCATTGAGCACTGTATGTACAAAGATCGAGAAGGCAAGAACCGTAATAAATGGTCCCTGCCTTCCCCCTGGAAAGCCCCTCCCACAGCTACACAATAAGTGTGCAACTGTGACTGCTCCACGGACATTTTAAAACAGCCATGCCGGGTTAGATGCCCCCCACTTGGATGTATATAGTCAACACATGGTTAGCATCAGTACACACCCTGATGACCCCTCTCTGTAGACAAAAGCTAATCTTGTTAAAGATAAATAGTTTCCACCAAAGGGAGCTCTCCGACCCTGGTGACGTCACTCCCGGCTTTCTTTCTAATCTGTCAGATTATGGTCAGGTAACCATAGAAACCTGTATGCATTCAGAGCAAATAAAATCTCACTTATCTCTTGACTAAGGTAAAATCAAAAAAATATTATATTTGGAAGAAGTCTACAATTACCTGTCCCTACATGATGAAAGCTTATCTTTATAGTGAGCGAACCCCTTTAAGGTGAGCAGTGTTCAGGGTAATCGTCTATAGAAATGTTTTTTTGGTCTTCTTTAATCATTGTGGTATAAACCGTGTTCTTAGATTTGTCATAGGAGAGTAGATGGATCCACAGGGCCAACTGCAAGGGTAGACTATAGTCCTATGAAGCAGCGGAGTCTAAGGAGCCCCCATGGTTTTCACCAGAGCAGGATAGACTTGGCTGCAGGGAACTCTCAGGTCGCTACCCTTGAGACGGTTTCTTGCGGTGCCAAGTAGGCACTGAGGGACAGACAAAGATGTGATTGTGGTACCGGCAAATGATCAGCGCAGGCGGCATACTAGTGCAGTCAGTAGTCCAGCACGAAGGTCAGTGCAGGCGGCATATAGAAGCCAAGGGTCAAACCAGAGACTACACAAGCAGACAGAAATCACACCAAAGCTCAGTAACAGACACCAGCACCTGGAAAGGAGGAAGGTGGGATTAGGTTTGATAAAATCTCAGTTGGAACACTATTGGTTTAAAGGGAACGTTGGGTCGTGCACTCTGGCCCTTTAAATAAAAAAAAAAAACAGTGTGCGCTTCTTTTAGGGGGTGGCCACAAGCACCTGGCCTTGACAGTACTCTCTTCCTTAAGCCCCCTCTTGTTCTGTGGTTCAGATCATGAACTTGGGCGTCCACAGAAGGAACATCTGAGACAAGCGTTGTGTCATCAGACCAGTAAGTTGAAGGGGTTGTCTCACTACAAAGAATAGCTTTCAAAATGTAGGGAACATGTATGAAACAGTTTTGGTCTAAAACCCACTTTTTTCCCATAGAAACCTATGGAGAAAAAAGTGAGTTTTAGACCAAAACCATTTCATACATGTGGCCCTGAATGAAGACGTTTTCCAAATATATTGCATTGTTGAATCTTTTTTTGTGAGGGAGCTACAGTGGATTTTATCACCTCTGAGAGCTTTATGTTTCCCAAGTGATTGACCTGTGTAATCCTTTCTCCTGATGTTTGTTCTATCTGATAGCAGAGAGTGCGGTCTTCCAACAAGGTAGCTGGCAGTGAGAGCTTGTGTGTTATCTGTTCTTTCAGACCAAAAGAACTTATTTACTCTACTGTTTACCATTAGTCAGAACTTCTCTGGACCTCGGAGAATGTATTTTTATTTAACTCTAGGACTAATAAACAGAGAAGTCTGAATACAAGGAGCTCATATGCTAATTACAGACAGCTTGACCAGGAAGTGACAGAGGCAAAGCAGCATTATTTCATTCATGCATCCTATGAAACTTTGAGATGAGATAACCCCTTTAACCCCTAAAACTCTTAAACAATCCTGACTTAGAGTTACAGTTATGGTTAAGGATAGGGTTTCGGGTAGAGCAAAATATAGGGGATTTGGAAATCCTAACGTTTTTACTAGTTTGGTTGAACTTGTATCAAACTGAACAAGGACGTGTTTGAGTAACATTAGCATGAAAATGAAATCTGGTTACTGATCACATCATAAAAGATGTTAAGACACACGAAAAGTGGGAACAAACAAGTGACCGTGGGAAGTGTTGACCTGTTACCCCACCCCCATCCCTCAGGCTGAAATAAGGGAACATACTTCTTTCAATCACCTTAATGTTTCCATTTATCATTCATAATAAAATAAAAAAATCTCATTGTTTGTAATGTCGATCCCTCAAGTGTGAGATGGGGCCGTTCATTGACCAACATTTGTCAGCTAAATTGAGCAATCACAAATCATTAAACTGATTCATGTGCAGAGAAGCCGAGGTGATGACAAAACACAAGGGCGCAAGTTGACGCATGATGTTGACCCTGAAGCCGGTGACATCCTGGGCTACGGGGTATTCGTAACACAGCAACATGGCCACTAAGGTCTCCTCCATCTGTACACGTAGATGGGAGGATGATGGTTGACATGGACGGCAAAGAGAACATAGGATGGAATGAAGCAAATATCATACAAAGCATCAAAAGTAACTGTTAGTACTTACTATTAGATAATGGAGAGCAAGAAAGAGGATGACAAAGGCAGGGGCGGGGGGGGGGGGGGTGGGGGGGTAGGAGGTGGAAGGATAAATTACTGGAATTCAGAAGCAAGACACCAAAAAACACAAAACACGAGAGTGGATCCGCTGGGTAACCTTTGGTAGCCTACATCAAGGAGCGAAGTCGAAGGGTCCCCCGGTCTTCACCAGAGCACCCACACACAAAGCTGGAGGTCTTCCGTGTGTCCCTGGAGGGTCAGGGGTTATTTTGCTTCTGTGTTGGGTCAGTGCAGTATTCACTGTTGTGGTGGTGACCTGAGCTGGTGTCTGACCTCTATGTGCTCTCTATTTGGTGGTGTTGTAGGTTATACCTGAGCTGGTGTCTGACCTCTTTGTGTCCTCTATATCGGCGGTGTTGTAGGTTATACTGAGCTGGTGTTGACCTTATGTGATCTCTATATGGGGGTGTGTAGGTTATACCTGAGGCTGGTGTCTGTTCACTATGTGGTCTCTATTGATGGTGTTGTAGGTTATACCTGAGCTTCTTTATGTCTGACCTCTATGTGGTCTCTATATGGCGGTGTTGTAGGTTATAACCTGAGTTGGTGTCGACCTCTATGTGGATCTCTATATGGTGGTGTTGTAGGTATACTTGAGATGGTGTCTGAACTCTTTGTGGTCTGCCTTTATGGGCCTTGTTGTACGGTTTTACTTGAGCTGGTGTCTGGAACCTCTATGTGGTCATCTATATGGCAGTGTTGTAGGTTATACTTGAGCTGGTGTCTGACCTCTATGTGTCTACTATATGGCGGTGTTTGTACGGTTATACGGAGATGGTGTCTGATCACTATGTGGTCTCTATATGGTGGTGTTCTTTGATAACTGAGCTGGTGTCTGACCTCTATGTGGTCTCTATATGGCGGTGTTGTAGGTTATACCTGAGTGGTGTCTGACCTCTATGTGATTCTATTGGTGGTGTTGTAGGTTCTACATGAGCCTGGGTGTCTGACCTCTATGTGGGTCTCTATATGGCGGTGTTGTAGGTTTTACCTGAGATGTGATGCCTCTATGTGGTCTCTATATGGCGGTGTTGTAGGTTCATACACTGAGCTGGTGTCCTTACCTCTATGTGGTCTCTATATTGCGGTGTTGTAGGTTATACATGAGCTGGTGTCTGACATCTATGTGGTCTATATGATGGTGTTGTAGGTTATACCTGAGCTGGTGTCTGACCTACTATGTGGTCTCTATATGGGGTGGTTGTAGGTTATACCTTGAGCTAGTGTCTGACCTCTATGTGGTCTCATATATTGCAGTGTTGTAGATTTTACCTGAGCTGGTGTGTGTCCACTACGTGGTTTCTATATGGTGGTGTTGTTGTTATACCTGAGCTGGCTGTCTGACCTCCTATGTGGTCTCTATTGGTGGTGTTGTAGGTATACACTGAGGCTGGTGTCTGGAACTCTATGTGGTCTTTCTCATTACTGGCAGTGTTGTAGGATGATACCTGAGTGGGTCTGACCTCTATGTGATCTCTATATGTCCGGTGTTGGTGGGTTATTCCTGAGCTAGGTGTCTGACCTATATGTGGTCTTTAAATGGCGGTGATGAGGTTATCATGAGCTGGTGTCCTGACCTATCATGTGGTTCTCTATATGGCGGTTTGTAGGTTATACCTGAGCTGGTGTCTGACCTATATGTGGTCTCTATATGGCAATGTTGTAGGTTATACCTGAGCTGGTGTCTGACCTCTATGTGGTCTCTATATGACGGTGTTGTAGGTTATACCTGAGCTAGTGTCTGACCTCTATGTGGTCTCTCTATGGTGATGTTGTAGGTTATACCTGAGCTGGTGTCTGACCTCTATGTGGTCTCTATATGGCAGTGTTGTAGGTTATACTTGAGCTGGTGTCTGATCTCTATGCAGTGTTTGTATAGCAGCAGGGCCATCTTTCCCATTGGGCACACTAGGCATTTGCCCGGGGGGCCCACAATTATGGGGGCCCCAACTGGTCTATGTATATCCCAGCAATAAAAGAATAATCGGGCGCGTGAAAGTGTTGTAGTGTAAAAACCCACATGTACCAAGGAAAAAGAAAACGTGCCCAGTCAGAAAGTTATTAAGTTTCATAGTAACAAAGGGTAACAGCTATGAATTCGCCTTCGCCATTTGCCGTATATTGCCCGTTCTATAGAGGTATGAACAGGCGTATGGCCAAACTTGGGGCAATGTACGCCTCAGGTTTTAGTGTGCCAAAGTTTGGTGCGAAACTGCAATACAAAGTCTGGTGCATAACACTTTCTTTCATGCTGTTATATTATACACTCCTCTATATCTATTTCCAACTGGTGTGTCGGCAGCAAGTTTCAAAACTGGAGCATGCGAATTCATAGATGTCGCCCAAAGTAACTAAAGTTTGTACAGCTGGCAAAAGACCCTGCTCCGTCCATCTTGCCCGTTTATTCTGCAATGTTGGGAGTTCTTCCCATTTATTCAATCTGTTGGCACATATTGAAGAACAATGTAGATATGACCGTTACAAATAAGATAAATTGGACGACATGTAAGAACGGGGATGCGCCAGTTTTCTGCTGTACTTTGAGCAAAAAACAATGTATGAACAGGTGCACTCCATACTTTGGCACAATAAGAGCCTTTGTGATGTGCCAAAGACACTTTTTAATGCGCCAAAGATTTGGAGCGTTCTGGGGGTGTCACTCCACATTCAGAGAATTAGACACATTTATGATTCTTTGATGCCAAATCTCAGTGCAGAACAGTTAGAACAGCCAGACCAGGGTAAAGGTGGTGCCTGAGCCAGACTTGTGGTATTGGCTCTACACTGCCCTGTATGGTATGACCTGCAGAAAAACAGACCAGGGAAAGGGG